>CAUYLG010043323.1:0-10188 GCA_963573385.1 Cacajao melanocephalus
TTGGCTGCTTGTTTGTTATTTTCATCTCTTATTCCTTCCTGTCTCCATTGTTAAACACAATTATTGGCATAATAGAGGTTTTTAATACCCATTTTCAGACTGCATTCTAGCCTGGGCAGTAGAACAAGAATCCTGTTCTCTATCCCTCTTTTTCTTCCTCTTTCTTTCTCTCGTACATTCTTTTTTTTTTCTTTCTTTCACTCTCACTTTCTTTCCTCTCTTTTCCTTTCTTTCAAAAAATATATATATAAAAAAAAAACAAAAACAAAAACAAAAACATACAATTCTGCCAAGAATTCTGTAGTGGCTTCTCATGGCACTTAGATTAAGATGAAAACTCTTTATCATGATCTAGTCTGTAGGGTAAAACATTTGGGGTTTCTAAAACCTGTCCATAATAGAAGCACCCAGAGAGCTGAAAAACATGCAGAACTTGAGACATACATTAGACTCATCTAATCAACCTTGCTAGAGGTGAGAGGCTCCGTAGATTCCACATTGAACATTCCCCATCTCTCAACTTCTATGTTTTATATCCCTCTCCTTTTCACCCATGACACTTCGACTACATGGGGCTTCTCTTCCCTCTCCAGAAATCATCAAGTTCTTTCCAGTCTCAGGACTTTTGCTTTTGTTGTACTATCTGAAATGCCCCCCTCTTCATGGCTGTTTCTTCGCCTCATCCCAGAGTCCTATCAAGCATCTCCTCCCTCTTGCATCCTCAATAATGCAGTCCCAACCACTGCCCTGAGGTGTTTCCTGTGCCATACTTGTTATATTTTCCTTCTAGTACTTATCACATACATTGAAGTAATCTTATCAATTTATGAGTTTATATATCTCCCCTAGTAGGAAGTAAAATCCATGATGGCAGAGACATTGCAGAGTTTTTTTGGTTGCTGACTTTCCAGACGTGCTCCACAGGTACACGTACATAATCAATATATTAGTCTTTGTGGGCTCTGTCACAACTGCTCACCTCTGCCATTGTAGTGTGAAAGCAGCCAAAGATGGGATGTGGCAAATAAGCATGGCTGCATTCTAGCAAAACTTCCTTTATAGAAACTGAAATTCAAATTCCATTTGATTTTCATATGCTGAAAGTATTACTTCATTTTTGTTTGTTTAACCATTTAAACAAATTGTAAAAACCAGCTTATAAGCCCATACAAAAACATGTGGCAGACTGGATTTGGCCTGTAGACTGCAACCCCTGATCAAGAGCATTTATTTTGTCATTTGGTTTGAAAGTCCAGAACATCTTCGAGAAACACATGGAAGCTTCCTAAAACACTGTTAGCAATGTTATCATTCTATTTGCATCTTAGGATGTCTGCAGGTCTAAGACCAATTCAAAAAGCATTTGCCAGGTATTTATTAGGTTAAATTGAACTGTATTAAGTGGCAGGCCAGGGGCAGCTACACAAGGTGCCAATCTACAACGAACGATAAAATATCATTGTAATAAATCTGAAATTTTGGACTTCTGAACTTAGTTTTCCACAAGAGTTTTTTTAAATAAATGACAAAATATAAATTCTTGAAAATGAAGACATCAGTCCTGAATAGGTAGTAATTTAAAATAAAGCACCTATCTCTTCCTCATTAATATTGAGGAAACATTCAAATAATTTTTAAATGGAAAATATAAATGTTTAAATATTTTAGATGTTGCAAACTCTGTTTTTACATCTTAAATAACTTCAACCTAAGTTGAAAACATTGTGAAAAGACTCTCAAAAAAATACAAAGAATAAAATAGTTTCTCCATGTTCTTAAGGAGTTTGTACTGGCTGTCCCCAATTTTCACCTGCCTAAATATTAATTATACATTTTATTTCTGCCCAAAAGCCAATATTTCTGGTAAGATTTCCTGAATTCCCAGACATAGATTGGTTGTTCTAGGTTTCCAGTATTTCCTCTTCTTTGCATATATTTATACATTCATTTTTAAATAAAAATATAGTCTTTATATATTTATTGAAAATATAAATATTTATTTATGTATTTGAATACTTAGTTAATGTCTATTTCCCTCATGAGACTGCCAAGCACATTAGGCATGTTTATGGACCTGGACGAGTATTGTGCCTGACATTCAGTTAGCACTCAATAAATAATTATTCAATGAGTAAATAAGTATTTGAATAAATGTATGTGGTAGACCTTGAAGGGAGGCAAATTTGTACCTTAACAATTAGGAAAATATTTATTTCCACTTTTTCCATAACTTTTTATAATGCATTCTGCACACATTTATTACAAATATGATAATCATATTTCTGAGACCCAAACAGTCCACCTTTGGGTGAAGGAAGAATACAGACAGGGAGGAAATGAAGGCACCCCTGGAGTGAAAATTCATTAGACACAGAGGGTAGCTTTCAAACCATAGCATTCATTTAAAGCTCATATGCTGGTTACTGCAAAAAAAGAAAAAGAAATCTACCACATGTATTTAAAAGCAGAGAAAAACACAAAGAAAAGTCTTCTTTCTAAACCATAGGAAGCTTGTGTTCAATCCTGATTCCAAAAGATGAACAGCCTGCTCTCCCCTTCATTATAATCCTCATTGCTGCCCTTACAATTAGGTCCTAGAATGCATGCTGCTGTCAAACACAAAATCAAAAGCTACAGCATAAATGTATTTCTAGATACTCTGCATATATTTTCTATTTCTTTGGCAAGAGTCAAGTTCAGGTGAGGTCTCTCACATGGCTAGTTGTTCCTGGTAAAGATGTTCCCCTTTCCAGGTGGCTAATATTTCAGCATGATCAAGAAAGAGAAACTTGTGCACTAAGAAGAATATTTAGGCATTGAAAATTGATGAATCAGATGATAATAGATTTCCTTACCAGAAAGATATATAACCTAAAAGTAGGTTTTAATTTATGAGACCAATAGAATCCAGGTTACAAGTTCTAAATAGTGGTGATGAATAACACGAATATACTATGCTATTAAGAGATATATAAGAAGAGGAACTTCTAAAAAAACACAATCAGTTCTGAGTATAGCAAATGAATCATATTCTCTAGCAAAAATTTAATGTAAAGACAACAGTTGTGGGTCTTTCAACAATCTCTAAACTTGCAGTTGCCTGAAATAAACTGGAAAAATATCAAGCAGTCACATTTATCTGCAGATTCAATATGCAATTATGAGGCTGTAAAATGAGCGTTGCTATAAGACAAGATGCTGGCTATCTAACTGATTATATAAAATTAATCTCCATTAAAACATTCCTCCCACTTAATACTAGTTTATATCCTTGCTGATTCTCCTATCCAAACTAACTGCAGTATAAAAAAACTTTAAGGTGCAATTACGAATCTTCCAACTACTGCCAGATTTCCTGAAGTTAATGAAAGTGATATTGAAGAGTTTCTTTAAACTTCAAGCCATTAATGAACAGATTTTTAACAGAGATAGAATGGTTAATGATTAAATATGTAGTTACTGTCAGGGATAATGACACAATCATCATTTTAAAAGATAATGATTTAAATACAAAAAGTAAAAGAGGCCCATTGGAAAGCTCAGGAAGCCTTGAAGAAAATATGATGTCCTATATTATTTGTGGAAATATCAAAAATAAAATTTTCTTTCACACTGTCAGAAAATTTTCTAACAGAAAATGTTCTAGAAAAACATGAACATAACTCATATTGCTTACTGTAGATATTGGCTTTTTGCTACAATTTCAATCAACATTTTATAAAATAGAATATAAAAATAAACATTTCATAAATAATATACAAAATAATATAATTAAATGATAATACATAAAATAAAACATTTATAAATAATATAAAATAAATATTTATATATGAAATATTTAAAATATAATATCTATAATGGAATAAATATGAAAGTAAATAATTATTTTCATAATATTAACTTCAGTTTTCAAGATAACATTCTAATAGCATATTTCTAGAATTTTCATGACAAACTCACCTCCATTTTAAAGAAACTTTTCCTTGCAGCAATGATCCTTGGTTATGAAGGATCACTTTAATGAGTACAGTTTTCAATTCCTATATCTGAATGTTCTTTCTCCAATTTTTTCATGGTCTCCTACTTCTACACCCAGTACTTAGATGTAGGGCTTAACTAAGTTTTATTGATTTGTAAAAAGATTATATACTTTATTGTCCAATGGAAATACTGTTGAGAATGGCAAAAGAAGCCAAAAATAATTAATAGGCATTAAGTGATTTACAGTAATTGTTAACTATTAGAGCCTCAAGTTTTTGCTATCTATTCTACTTAATCACTTTGCATGCTTTTATCACCTGTCAATCCATTTGCTAATATGCCCAACCTCAGATATTCCATCTGGTGACCCTAACTCAAAGTCTTGACATACACAGGACTTCTCCCCTTCTTGATTCACTTTAAGCCCATTCAATCAGCCCCCTTAGTGTGGTTTCACTTTTTTTGTGCATGAACACATCTTCTCTATATTTTTAATACTGTTATGAATAAAACCCTCATATTTTCATTTGGATCTCCTGCATTGAACTCCTAGCAGGTCTTTTCTCTGCCCTCTTTTTCTTTCCAAGTACAACTTATGCCCACTCACACGCACAAATACACACGAAAATAGCCTTACCATGTCAGTCTTTTCTTATCCTGTAGAAAAGACTTAGCTGAGCATAGGCAAGACTCAAGTACTTCTGTATTTTTTCAATTTAATCTCTCATCACTTCCTACATCATATTTTATGGCAAAGACGTAACTTGTAACTAGGGATACAGCAATCTTTGGACAATACAAGCTATGACATATGCACACTGTAAAGAACATTTCTGGAAAATAGTGAAAGAATACTAAGACTACAAAATAGTTAGGAACCATGATACCAGAACAAAACCAACCCTAGAAACAATTAATGTGCATTTTCAGTGGAGACGGCTATGAGCTAGTATAGTCTTTACCACTTACTGTGGTAGATACTTGTGACCTTTGCAAGTTGGTTAACTTTCTAAGCATGTTCTCTCATATCCAAAACAGAACTAATAATCTTCAACTTATGTGGCTTATTATGAGAATTAAACGAGATAGTGTTTGTAAAGTGCTAATGCAGTTTTTCAACCAATGGTAGTTTAGCAATGATGCTAATAAAAATGATGAAGAAGATGATAATATATTAAGATATTTCTCACTAATAATGTTTTCTTTGTTATTCCCTCTGCCTAAAAAACCCTTGGTTCTCCCATTTTACCTGAAAATTTTTATTACTCTTCAAGGTACAACTCAGCCTTTAACTTCTTCAAGAGCCCTTTCCTTACCTGCCTCAGACTGAGCGAAGTGCTTCATGTTTTCATATTTCTGCATATCTTCCTAGAAGAGAAATTGCATTTCATTGAAATGATACATAAATATTTCCTCAGTCAGAATATAAGTTTCTTCAAGTCAAAAACTGTGTCTTATTACCCCTTCATCCTCAGTGCCTTGTACAGTAATTGGCACATAGTTATAGAGGGTTTGAAGGCTGTGGGACTGATCAAGGAAAAAGATATGAACACAAGGGGCAGCAACACACCATAAGCTTTATTGGGCAGTGCTCCAACAGGGTTGCATGAGAAGTACCTCACAGCTTAAGACAGTCCCCAGGCTACCATCCAGAGAAAAAGGAGGGTAAGGGGATTGAAGGATTGGAGACAGGGATTGAACAGGGGTCCACTGATGGTGCTTAGCAGCATTTGGAGGTTCCTGGGTCAGAAAGCTCCAAAACACAGCTTGGAACTTTCTAACTGCAGGTCTCTATCTAGTCAATGGGTATCAGCTGCAGGGTGGAATTTCATGGGGTATACAAAACAGGTGAGCTCTAAGTGGCTCAAACTGCTTGTTTGGGCTGCTATAAAAAGTAAATGGATGTAAAAAATTTTTGAATTTGTTGCCAGCGGCTTTTTCCTGACCTGTACACAACCTAGAGACCAATACACATAAGCCAACTTTGGCTCATTTATGCAACAATAGTAGATTCTCTGTAATTGTCAAAATTACATGAACTTACTAACTATAATTTTCTTGTATATTCAGAAGTTCTCAAAGGAACAGCCTACTTTAATTGAGGTTAAAGTCAAAAAGTCCAGAGGTAGAGAGCTTGGTTCATTTGTTTCTTAAATATGTCCCTTAATCTATTCAGTTTCACAATTCAGGACATTTAAAAGACCCCTCCTGTAACTGAAGGTACCATAACTCCCTTTTTATTTTTCCTGTAGCAAACATACTATTCTGTGAATAGTGTGTACTTAATAAATAATCATTGATTGGAATAAATGAGTTAATGATTCCAAAACTAAATAAACTAAAATAACTAATAGGCATTCAGTGATTCACAACAAGTGTTAACTACTGGAGTCCCAAGTTTCCGGTCTCCATTCTGCTTACTCACTTTGCATGCTTTTCTCATGTGTCAGTTCCTCCAATAACTAAAGGTATCATGACTCTCTCTTTTTTTTCCTACAGCAAGCACACTATTCTGTGTATAGTGCATACTTGATAAATATTCATTGATTGGAATAAATGAATTAATGGTTCCAAAACTCCTCAAGCACATATTCTTGAAGATGTTCAGAACAGAGAACTTTTTTTATGCTTAAAGTAATTATCTTCTTGAAGAAAATAGCTCAAATCCAATCTATTTAGAAATATTTGGTTAAATTTATTAAACTAAGATATATGGGTATTTTTTTCTAGTTGAAAAATATTGAATAAAAATCTTTATATACAAGAAATGCCAAATAATGCAGGCAAGTTGAGACAATAAGGGTGTGGTGGCTCATGCCTGTAAACCCAGCACTTTTCCAGGCTGAGGCAGGCAGGTCGCTTGAGCTCAGGAGTTCAAGACCAGTTTGGCCAACATGGTAAAACCCCATCTCTACTCAAAATACGAAATTAGCTGGGCGTGGTAGCATATGTCTGTAATCCCAGCTACTGGGGAGGCTAAGGCAGGAGAATTACTTGAACACAATGGCAAAGTTTGCAGTGTGCCGAAATCACACCACTGCATTCCAGCCTGGGTGAGAGAGGAGAAACAAAAAATCATAATGCCTGAAGAATCATCTTCTTCAGATAAATGCCTTCTACCTCTGTAAATTCACAAATGGTGAGGAGGAGAATGGATGGATAAATAAATTCATTTGTTTATTAGCAATATTGTAGATAGATAGATAGATTGATAGATAGGTTGTACATTTACTATATGCTAGCTACAGTGTTTGGTGCTTTACACACATTATCTCATTTAATTCTCATGACAACCCTCTAAGGAAGAGGCTGTTATCACATTTTTAATATGGGAACCAAGGCTTAGAGAAGTATTTATAGGAGACAACAGAGCTAGTAAGTGATATTTGAATTCAGGTTCTGTATGCAGCATCCATGCAGGCTGAAAGAGGAGAATTTCAGCTGTAGAGATTAGGTTCCTAAAAAAATCCCAACTTCTTTCCACATTGATCTTTCAACTTGCCTACTAAGAATACTCCTTCATTTTGAAAAGTAATTTCAAACACAGTGAAAACAACGTAAAATCCATGTGAATTGTAATTAAGTTCCAGTTCACCATATTCTAGAGGAAAGCAAATGAAAGCAGTTGGAAATACCCTATTTTATACACTAATAGAATCATATAGCACCTACTCACTGTTCAATTAGTCTAATTATGGTCAACATCAGTCTGTGTTGTTAAAATGACAGAAGAATATGATTCTGGTACTTTTTTAGAACTAGCCTTGCCAGATGGATAATAAATAAGTGTTGTGCATAACATAGGTAATTGCCATCCATCTTCAGTGGTTCTATACCATTAAAGTGAATAAAATAAAAATAACTTGTATAAATACCTTTTGAATTTTTATTTCTTGTGGTCATTTGTATATGTACCTCCATTATTGATTGAATGTTGTATGATTTTATGATATTTTTGTATCTTCATTCAACAAAAATAAATTCAAGGTATTCTTAAAATTCTAGAATGAACTCAACAACTGCACACTTGAACATGCACTACTTAAAGTATCAAAAATAATTAATTTGACAATGAAAACATTCTTGAGAATTAAGCAGCTCATTAAATGTGTAATTTAATATTCATATAAAGTAGACTTTAAGCTACTGTATGTGTGTATACGGATGTGTGTATTTCATGTGTAGTCTGAAAACTCACCATTAAAGGTTGTAAAACCCAGGAACTTAACTATTAGGGAGCAACAAGAAATTTACTTCAAACACTTCAAGTATTTCTAGTAGCGCAAACAGTCTAAATTTTCTACAATCTAGGCAAACACGTGTTATTTACATATTTAGAACAGGCTCATAAAATAAACTGGAGAATAAGACAACACTTTGTAACTAAGTCATTGGAAGTTATGCATAAAACCAAGAAAATAAGATACAGATGAAGGGAGAGTCATCCTGACTTTACTATTCTAGTTCTGAAGGAACTCCACAAAGCATGACAGAGTAAATTCCACTGGACACTCTTGTCCAAGAGTCTCTGTGAGATGCAGTAAACTAGGAAACTAGGAGCTCCCGGACATAGTTAGTTCCAGAAGTATTTCTCTTGGTCTGCCCAACATTTTGGTAAACACAAATTTAGTTACCAGTGGCTTTGAAAAAAATCAAGATATTTTCACATAAATTTCTTTATTCTGGTTTCTCTTGAAAAGTCTAATGTTATGAGCACTGGGTGTGCAGTCCCTGAAGGCTTTTTTTTTTTTTTTTTTTTTTTCCTACAGCAATCATACTATTCTGTGAATAGTGTATACTTAATCATTGATTGGAATAAATGAATTAATGATTCCAAAACTAAATAAACTAAAATAATTAATAGGTACTGAGTGCCCTGAATTTGAATGACTGTTGTTATTAAATGAATCATATGATTTCCTGAGGCCAGAGTGCTTGCCACCCCCTATAGTGTGGCATGAGATCTAATGGGTCGTGAAGTTTATTTTGTGACTCTGGTAGAAATAGAAATAGGAGTTTGAGACTTTGGGAAAAATCTAACTGATGGAAATAATCTGAAAAATTTGACCACTTCTTTCAAACTTGAACTTACATTCCCTTAACAGAGAAGACTTGATTACTATTTTTGTTTCTCTAGAATTCAATTAGTATCTGGCATTTTGAAAAAGTAATTTCAAACATACTGAAAACACAGTAAAATCAATGTGAATTATAAATAAGCTCCAGACCACCATATTCTAGAGAAAGCAAATGAAAGCAGTTGGAAATCTCCTCTAATTTTATGCACTAATTGAATTATATAGCTCCTACTGACGGTTCCATTAATTTAATTCTGGTCAACATCAGTCTTAGTTGTTAAAATGACAGGAGAATATGGAGTTTGTTGAATAGACAGTGATTTGACTAAAGATCATTCATATGTGGTATGTTGAACTGTGAATAAAATCTTATGAGATTCAAAAACAGTAACTGGATTTTGAGGTATCTATAGTCTCAAACAAATCATTCCATTAAAATCTCACTAAATTAACTCATTGTTCCACTGAGTCAATCAAAGCATTACCACTGTTTGATATACCAAAGATACTTAGTATTTTTTACCTAGTATATTCACTACAATCTATATAAATGACTTCCACAAAAATATTTCTGAAACTGGGAAATACTTACTAAGCTTCTCTGAAAAATCAAACAACCAAATACGAAGAAAGCAACATTTTCCTTAAAACCAACAGGATGACTTTGAAAAATAAAAAATGTAGAAGGGGAATCTTTTTAATTAAGAAAAAATGGTAAATATATAATATTTTTGTTTGGTTTTGAGAGAGCAAAATGTTTGTGCCAACAGGTATAATCATGATTACCAGGAAAATTTGTCAAAATTGATGTATAATGATAAAAACTATATTTTTTGACAAAGAATGAAGCATTCATTCACAAAGTTTCTCCTTTAGAATAAATAGTAATTCTGAGAAACATGTACTCCAATGTACATTGACACACTCTATTCCTGATCCTAATTAAGCTTTTAAAAATCCAATCTACCTAACATCACATATGAAAATTAAAAAGGAGGAGAGATCCAAGATGGCCGATTAACAACAGCTCAGGATTGTAGCTCCCAGTGAAAGCGCAGAGAGCGAGTGGACGCCGCACTTTCAGACGAATTTTTGTTGCCCACAGACTAGGAGATTCCCGGCGGAGGAG
>CAUYLG010043324.1:0-21083 GCA_963573385.1 Cacajao melanocephalus
GGGCAGTAGAACAAGAATCCTGTTCTCTCTCCCTCTTTTTCTTCCTCTTTCTTTCTCTCGTACATTCTTTTTTTTCTTTCTTTCACTCTCACTTTCTTTCCTCTCTTTTCCTTTCTTTCAAAAAAAAAAAAAAGAAAGAAAAAAAGAAAAAAAAAAAAGAATAATAAACCATGATGTGGGGTGGACTTAAAGATCATCTAATCCAAACATTTCTAAATTCAAAATGACAGAAGATCATCCAGATGTTGCTAGAAAGCAATGATGAACATCTCACCATTTCCAGGGTTGTTCCATTCCTTTTTGATAGTTGCCATTATACCAATTCCTTGTCTAAAGACATGGCATCATAAACATTGTAGCAAAGAAAGGGATGATTCATTCAACAATTAATTTTTGAGTTATTTGTGATAAGCATTGTAATTATATAGATACAAAAGCATTGATGAGCAAACATACATATGATCCTTTCTTTTGTGCGGCTTGCAGGTCAATGAAGTGGCAAATATATATTCATAAAATAGTACTAAGCATGAATCTGTGATCATAAAATTTCATAAGTTCTACAAATGAAAAATCTCACAGTATCATGAGAGACAAAACAGTGACTCAACTTAGTCTGAGGAGCTTAACTAGGAGAAGAGAAATGTGGCAAGGACAACATACACATTTCTAATTTTCCTACCTCGATAGATTAGAGCATCATTTGCTGAAATGAAGACACTGTATAAATACCTGGCTTGGAGAAGAGAAGAGAGTAGTGTTAAAGAAAGAATGAGTTCCATTTCAGAACATCCAAAGTTAGAGATGTGGATATAACATCCAAAACAAACATATACATGAGGATGAGAGAACGCTTTGAAGGAGTGACTATCTTTGCCTAAAAACCGAAACACCTAAAAAGAAAGAGCTAGAAAATGACAGTGTTTCACTTAGCTGAGAGCACAGACCCTCCCTGCCCATTCATTTTTAAGTCACTGGCAGCACGGGCAGACGGCTGCAACTGAGGTCCCACAGCTGTTGCTCTGGTCTCCTTTACTTTCACACTTGCCCACTTGCCGATGATGCCAGTCTGTAATTAACCCTGTCAGTTCAGTCCTTAAGGAGTAACTTGAGTCAGGACGTAGAGGTGGCTGACCTTCCAGTTCACACCTTCTCCAGCCATCCCTCAGACCAGGAGTTTTCCAGTGCTAAATAAAGTGCTCCCTTCTAAATTCTGGAATTCACCCAAAGCATTACAAAACCTTCTATGTTTTGCAGCACAAACTTATTCTTTACGAAGATCCCTAGAAAAACCACTCAGCTACCACTACTTGTCAATTAATTGTAATTTTCTATTTTTAAGAGATAAAAAAGCCTGTAACATGTATGCTACTAGAAAATTTAGAAAGCAATCAATGGGCCCTGAAATCTGGATCAAAAAAGTTTCATAAACATGGGATTTAAATGTACCAACAATCTGAGTTTTTGAAGCCAGCTGTCAGTGACTAGCTATATTGCCTTGAACAAGTAATCTATTCTGGGTCTCAGTACTGTTATCTACAAAATTAGGCTAATTATCAGTTTGGGGTTTTTGTGACTGTGAAGCAGGTTTACTGTGCACTGGTTACCAACTTGTCTAAATCTGATAAGGAAGAACACAGTTAAATCCAGCAAGTTAACATAAGGCAGATTTATTATTTACAAGTAGGCATCAAGGGACAGAAGGCTAGAATTTGCTGTGAACTGGTCCCCTAAGGCTCAGGAAAGCTGCTTCAGGTTTAGACCACACATTTCCCACTTGCACAACAGCTGAGAGACCCCACAAAGCAGCCCACCCTGGTTTTATACCCTAGGGACAACATAACCCACTGGGCTAAAGCGTTGAAGGATATCTTGTTTCTACAGGTGGCTGGTAATTAGCATGCACTGCTGTGGCTAGATCCCCCTTACCTCAGGATGTTGTATTCCCAGCACACTCTACAGTTATTTTTGAGCGCTACAAGCATGAAAGTTGGAAGAACTGAGTTGATTCGAGGCCACCCAGAGAACCGTCCTGCAGCAATGACTGTAATTAATATAAGGACTTATGCCTGTGTGGTTTGGAAACTTAATACATTTATAATTCATAATATTTTATATGCTAATTTGTTTCTGCCTAATCATATAAAAAATAATAGCTCCCATTTACTAAGTGCATACTGTGTATCAGGCACTTTTCTAAGAGCTTTATGCGTACCAGTTCATTTAATATTCACAAAAATCTAGGAGGTACTTACTATTAATAACCTTGTTTTTTCAGATAGTGAAACAGAGATTGTTGCTTGCTCAGTATTACATAGGTTATAAACTAGGGCAGTAGAGTTTAAATCTAAGCAGTCAGGTTTTGGAATTTATACTTATATACATTAAAGCTACAATGCCAAGGATGCAAGATCGAAATGTAATTAAGAGGCAGGTATACCTATGTATTGCATACCTCTTTTCTTAGAATCAATGTTAATGCTTGAAAATGATTTTATTAAATTGCAAGTACACCCTTCCTCAGCTCAGCCGGACAAGTAGAAATTCATGTTGGAGGGAGAGATGAAAGAGGTAAAGATTTGTGGGAAGTTAGTAGGCAGAATGAATATTTTGACTTATTAAAGAGAAGCTGATGGCTTCGAAAGCACATTGAACTAGAAGCTAGAAGAGGCTACATAACGTTTCACATAACCTAACCCTACCATGCTATTTTCATCTAAAATAAGGACTTGGGTCTAAAATTCAGACTCAATTAAATTAGATGGATACTCTCTAAAGATTGTTCCCAGTTCTAATTTAATTGTATGACAGCATTACATAAAAATACAGAAACATCCATCCTTAACCACAAGTGCCACCAGCAATATCTTTTATTTTTAATGGGATTTTTTTCAAATTAAGTTTTGCATTAAGTTTAATGAATGCATATTATTTTACTTAATTCAAGAAAAAGTAAATAGATATTATTTTAATCTAGACTGGGGAGTTCAGTACCCATTACCTGTCTGTCAGTTTTTGACTGATTGTCAGACGCTTGAACAAGTCAATTTTTAAAAAATGAAGCACACTTAAATTTACCTTTTTAAAGTTGATGCGTAATATGTGTACATATTTTGGAGTATATGTGGTATTTTGTAACATGCATAGACTGTGTAATGATCAAGTTAGGGTATTTGGAGTATCTATCACCTCAAGTATTTATCATTTCTATGTGTTATGAAAATTTCAAGTCCACTCTTTCAGCTGTTTTGAAATATACAATACATTGTTGCTAACTATAGTCACTCTGTTCTGCTATGGAGCAATAGAAATTTTTCCTTCTATTTAACTATTATGTTTGTACCCATTAATCAACCTATCTTCATCATCCTACCACCACCTACACTGCCTTCCCAGCCACTGGTACCTTTCATTCTACTCTACCTCCATGTGATCAACTTCGTTAGCTCCCACATATGAGTGAGAATATTGAACACTTGTCTTTCTGTGCCTGGTTTATTTCCCCTAACATAATGACCTCCAGTTCCATTCATGTCACTGTGAATGACATGATTTCATATTTTTTATGACTGAATTATATTACATTTGTATATATACCACATTTTCTTCATTCATTTATCCATTGACACTTAGATTTATTATATATTTTTGCTATTATTAATAGTGCTGCAGTAAACGTAAGGGTGCAGGTACCTTTTTGATATATTAATTTCTGTTCCTTTGAATAAATACCCAGTAGGGGGATTGCTGAATCATGTGGCAGTTCTGTTTTCCGTTTTCTGAGAAATCATCATACTGTTTTACATAGCGGCTATACTAATTTATATTCTTGCTAACAATGTATGAGAGTTTCCTTTTCCCTTCAACTTTGCTAGCATCTGTCATTTTTTTTCTCTTTTTAATAATCATTATAACTGGGATGAGATATCTCATTGTGGTTTTTATTTGCATTTTCCTAATGATTAATGATATTTAGCATTTTCTCATATACCTGTTGGCCATTTGTTTTGAGTACTATCTATTCATATCCTTGGTTAATTTTAATGCGATTACTTGTGGGTTTTTTTTTTTTTAATTTTTGAGATTCTCGGATATTCTGGATTTTGTATATTTTGGTTCTTGTATATTCTGGATTTCGTGTAGTTTGGATTTTGACGTTCTTGTATATTGCCTTGCCAGAGGAATAGTTTGAAAATATTTTCTCTCATTCAACAGGTTGTTTCTTCGCTCTGTTAATTGTTTCCTCTGCCATTCAGAAACTTTTCAGTTTAATATAGCACCATTCGTCTATTTTTGGTTTTGTTGTTTGTGCTTTTGAGGTCTTAGCCATAAAATATTTGATTCAACCAATTTCCTGAAGAGTTTTCCCTATGTTTTATTCTAGTAATTTTTTAGTTTGGGGTCTTACATTTAAGTATTTAATCCATCTTGAGTTAATTTTTGCATATGATGAAAGATAGGGGGTCTAATTTCATTCCTGTGCATATGGTTATCCAGTTTTCCCAGCACCATTTATTGAAGAAGATGTCCTTGGTGCCTTTGTTGAAAATCAGCTGGCTGTAATATACAGATTTCTGGATTCTCCATTCTGTTCTATAGGTTTACATGTCTGTGTTTCTACCAGTGCCATGCTCTTTTGGTTACTAGAGCCTTGTAATATATTTGGAAGTCAGGTAGTGTGATGCCAAAAAAAAAGCTTTGTTCTTTTTGCTCAGGACTGTGTTAGCTAGCCATGCTCTTTTTCAGTTCCATACAACTTTTAAAAATTTGTTCTATCTCCGTGAAAAATGATATTGGTATTTTCATAGGGATTGCTCTAAATCAGTAAATTTCTTTGAATAGCATGGTCATTTTAATGATGTTAAGTCTTCCAATCTAAAAGCATGGGAGGTTTCTTCCAATTCTTTGTGTCCTCTTCGAGTTGTTTTCCTCATAGAGGTCTTTCACCTACTGAATTAAATTGATTCCTAGATACTTTAGTTTTTGTAGCTGTTGTAAATGAGATTGCTTTATTTATTTCTCAGCCTGTTCACTGTGGTATAGAAATAATAGTGATTTTTTTTTGTATGTTGATATTGTATCCTGCAATTTTACTGAATTCATTTATCAGATCTAAGAGTTTTCTTGGTGAATTCTTTAGGTTTTTCAGATATAAGATTATGTCATCTGCAAAGGACAATTTGACTTAGTCTTTCCCAATTTGGATGCTTTTAGTTTTTCCTCTTGACTGATTGCTCTGACTAGGATTTCCAGTTCTATGTTGAATAGGAGTGGTGAAAGTGGACATCATTGTCTTATTTAAGTTCTTAGAGAAAAGACTTTCAACCTTTCTGTATTTGGCATGATGTTTGCTGTGAGTTTATAATATATGGCCTTAATTATGTTGAGGTATGTTTCTTCTATACCTAGTTTATCATGAATGAATGTTAAATTTTATAAAAGGTGTTTTCTGCATCTATTGAGATAATCATATGGTTTTTGTCCTTTTTTCTGTTTTTATAATATATTCTATTTAATGATTTATGTATGTCAAACCATCCTTGCATCCCTGGGATAAATCCTGCTTGATCAATGGTGTATCATCCTTTTTGATGTACTAATGCATTAGTTTGCTAGTAATTTGTTAAGAATTTTTGCATCTATATTCATCAAGGATATTGGCCTTTGGTTTTATTTTTTTTGCTGTGTCTTTGTCCATTTTTGGTATCAGCATAATGCTGGCCTCATAGAATAAGTTGGGGATAATTCCCTCCTAGTCTTTTTTTTTTTTTAAGATAATCCAAGGAGAATCAATATGTGTTCGTTTTTCTTTGTAACTTTGGTAGAATTCAGTAGCAATGATTTGCTCCCAGAGCTTCCTTTGTTGGAAGATTTTTATTACCAACATAATCTCCTTACACATTATTGGTATGTTCAGGTTTTCTCTTTCTTTATGAGTCAACCTTGGTAGGTTGTATGTGTCCAGAAATTTATCCATTTCCTCTAGGCTTTCTATTTTGTTAGCATATAGTATTTTATAACAGTCTCTGATAATCTGATGTATATATGATTATGAATTGTAATATTTCCTTCCTCACTTGTGATTTGAGTTTTCTCTTTTTGTATTTTAGTCAGTCTCACTATTTAACTAATATGTTACATACAACTAACCATGTAACAAATAGTTACAAAGACGAAACTATTTGGTAGGATAATGGTATACCATATGTCATGTGGGGTTTGTTCATTCTCTTCTATTCTTCTGACCAGGCTATTTTAAAAGTCATTTCTTCAGGATCTGGAATTCCTTTTTACTGTTTGATCCAATCTATTGTTGAAGTTTTTGAATGTATCTTCCATTTCATTCAATGAATGTTGAAATTTCAGAATTTCTGTTTGATTTTTTGATACCTGTGTCTTCTAAATTTCTCATTCATGTCCTTCTTTATTTCTTAGCATTTTTATATTCTATTGCATCTCATTGAGATTCTCGCATCATTTTGAATTCTTTATCTGGGACTTTATAAATTTCTTTTTCACTGGAATCTGTTGCTGGAGAATTACTGTGGATTTTTCTGGAGGTGTGGTATTTTCTTGCCTTTCCACTTTTCATTTGTCCTTTATATTGATATCTATGCATCTGGTATAAAAATCACTTATTTCAATTTTTTGAAATTTCTATCATGGTGGAGGACTTTTTCCTGAAGATGTATCCATGGTGTTAGTTGGATAGGGTGCTTTGACTTTGATTCTGGGGGTGTGCATTGGTGCACATAGTCTTAGTATGCTTTCTTTGAAAACATTATCAGTAGTGTCTATGATTTTCTCAGTGGCTTAGGGTATGGTTGTTAGTGGAGGCTGTTGGGAAATTTTGCTGGGGATGGGAACATCATCTGGGCCAATCCTCAGGCCCCAGTGGTGGCATTGGTGGGCTGAGCATGCCTTGGTGCCCAGGGCAGCCCAGTATGCTGGTAGCAAATCCAGGCAGGCCAATTCTTGGGTTTCCAAGTGGCTTGCTCAGATGCTAGGAATGGCAGCAGCAGGCCAGGTAGATGAGTGACTCCTTGAGGCCCTGGGCAGCAGATGCAGCATGGGCAATGACAATAGCAGTGTTGGAACAATCATCTGGCTCCCAAATAGTCTGTACTGGTTTTGGTGATGACCGCAATGGTCTGGATAGGCCAGATCCTAGGCCTGCATGTGGTGTGTGTGCATGTGAAGGCCAGCTGTGGTGGTAGCAGCAGGTTGGCTGGGCCTCTGTTCAGGCCCCTGGGAGGAGCACTGAGGTATAAATCGTTGTTGATAGGGCAGGGCAATCCCTAGGCCACTGGATGGTGTGTTAGGCAATGGGGATAAACTTAGATTAGGCAACTTTGTCCTCAGGTCCCCTTGTCATGTGTATAGGATGGCTGTGATAGACAGAGGCAGAGTGATTCCCAGACCCCTGGAAGAATGCTCAGGTTGGGGTGGGAGTGGTTGTACTGTGGCTCAGCTCCTGGGAGGGCAGGGTTGGTTTCAGAGGCAGTAGCCATACACAGATAGCTGGAGAGCAAACACTTATAGCCAGCTAGCAGTAACTATAAGTAGTGTAGCCTTTCTTTAATGTGTTTTCAAATGTGCAGTGGCCCTGATACTGGGGCTTGTGGGGTTGCTGCTAATGGCTCACAATTTTGCCTTTGAGGCAGCAGCCAGCAGCAGTATCCAGGTACATGTAGGGGATATCAATGAGGCTCCAAGGATGTGAGATGCCAGAGCTCTTGGGTCCCAGTACAAGATGCAGTCTAGTGGGGCCTAGGCTACCAAAATGGTGACTTACTGTGTAACTGCTTAGGACTTGGGGTGTGTGTGAGCTCTCTCTCTGACACAATATCATTGCCTACTCTCCAAGTAGCTCCCTATATTAGCCTCAGGGCTCATGAGGATTCTAGGCCTCTCCCTTGGCTTTAATTGCAGTAGTTCATGTAGAAATGTTGACCGTGGGGGTCAGCTTTTTCTCCATATACTCACCAGCATCCATAATTTCCTGCCTTTTTGATTAAAAACAGTTTAAATGGAGTGACATGATATTTCATTGCAGTTTGGATTTGCATTTCTGTGATGATTAGTGATGGTGAGTATTTTTTAATATGCCTTTTGTATATCTTCTCTTAAGAAATGTTTATTCGATCTTTTGCTTATTTTTTAATTGGATTATTGTTTTCCATTGAGTTGTTAGAGTTCTTTATATATTCTCATTATTAATACCTTGTCATATGAATAATTGACAAATATTTTTTCCCATTCTGTGACATCTCTCTTCATTTTGTTGGTTTTCTTTGCTGTACAGAAGTTTTTGGCTTGATGTAATCCCTTCTGTCTGTTTTTGAGCTTCTCTCCAGATAGCTGCCTGTTAGTCTCAGGGCCTATGAGAATCAAGAAGCTTCCCCATGGCTATAATTGCAGTAGTTCATGGTGGGAATGTGGACCACTTGGGGTCACTCACCCTTTCCCTGCACTGGGGAGCCTCTCCAGCTCCCAATGGATCCCAGCTGAGCAAGCCACCTCATTTTGCTTTCCTTGCATTGGGTTTTTTTTTTCTGTCAATTATCTGTTGAATTCCAGCATTCTCTCTTAGGTGAACAATTAGAAATGTGATTATTTTCTTGCTATTTTGGTTCTTCTTTGTGGATGAGACAAGTATTAGATGTCTCTTGTCAGCCATCATAAAGCCCCAGCTCATTTTTGACTTTGAAATTCAGTGTCCTGACCAAAAGCGGTAATTTCTATTTCTTTTCCTGGTATAACACTTTATTCATGGGCCAATTTTGACTAAGTTAACAAATTTTTGCAAACAAGCTTGTTTTATCTATTTAAGCATTTATGGAAAGTGCCTTAAAATTCCTAACTTTTCCAGGCATAAACAGCTGGTAACATTATATAAGACCAATGCACCATAACAGACAGGAAGCCTCCAGGGAGTACCTCTTTTCTAAAGGCACATGGCTAACTGAAGCTAAAAGTTCCAGGGCTTAGCCTCCTAACTTTCTGATTTGCCTATACAGGAAACTTTCTACTGCTAGTAATTAGCACTTTCTAGACATCTGTTTCCCTGGGAAAAAACACGTAAGTCACAGAAATATTAAATCTAATTATTATGATTTCCATATCTGGGGCAAGGCCTTTTCATAAATAATTATGTCTTTGTGCAAAACTGGCAAATTTTATTCACTGGCTGTATCATTCATAATAATGAATAGATTTATAACCCACACACTCATTAACTACAGAAGGCTAATTAGGACTTTAACCAAAAACACCACTATGTGAACTGCTCACTGAGGTCAGCATAACATTTTATCTAAAAATCACCCACTTCTTACTCTATATCCAGAACCTAAGGACAAGAGTGAAGTAGTATCAGCCATATCGGAAAGAGGAGTTTACAGCTGTGTACAAAGTGTACTTCAAATAAAGGCAGGCTTTTGTATTCCTGAGGATGCATGCACTCAAAACGTGAAAATAAAAATTATGGCAGAATAAGATAATAATAAAAAGGGCAGTGGGCAGATTATAAGAAAGACCAATACCACATGCTCACAAAGGCATAACTTTTTTTAAAAAAAGAAAAAGATTAAAATTGTTAAATATGCATGGTGATAAAGAATACTATCACATTTTTGTCTAAATTTTTTTGTATATTTAAAATATTTTTATAGTATTTTAGCAGTTTCATAGTTTCAGGACTTAGATTTAAGTCTTTAATCCACTCTGAGTTGATTTTTGTACATGGTGAGAGATAGGGTCTAGTAAGCTGATATGGTTACTACGGTTTTGTATTACATTTTGAAGAAGTCAGGTAATGTGATGCTGCCAGCTTTGTTTTGTTGTTGTTGGTTTTCCTCCCGATTACTTTGGCTATTTATATGGAACCACAAAAAGAAAGGTCTTTTTAGGATTTTTTTTCTATTTTCATGAAGAATGATATTGATATTTTGATAGGGATTGCACCAAATATATAATTGCTTTGGATGGCATTGATATTTTAACAACATTGGGGAAACACTCCAGGATATTGGTTAAGGCAAAATGTTTTGTGTAAGACCTCAAAAGCACAGGCAACAGCACAGTAAATAAAACAATCAACAAAGTGAATAGACAACCCACAGAGTGGGGGAAAATATTTATCAATTATTCATATGGCAAGGTATTGATAAGAGGAAGATATAAGGAGCCAATAGCAAAAAAATAACTAATCCATTTTAAAATGGGCAAAAGGTCTAAGTAGACATTTCTCAAAAGAGGATATACAAAGGACCACCAGGTATAAAAAATGAACACTCAACATCACTTATCACAGAAATTTTAATCAAAATTACAATGAGATATTGTCTCACTCCAGTTAAAATGGTTTTCATCAAAAAGTCAGGGAATTATGAATGTTGGTGACTGTGATGAGAAAGAAACCCTCATACACTGTTGGTGGGAATATAAATTAGCATACACACTATGGAAAACAGTGCTGAAGTTCATCAAGAAGCTATAAATAGAAGTATCATATGATCCAGCAATTCTGCTACAGGGTAATTATCCAAAAAATAAAAAAGAAAATCAGTATATTAAAGAGGTATCTGCACTTCCATGTTTATTGCAGCTCTAGTCAATATCGCAAAGATATGAGATCAACCTAGTTGTCCATCAAAAGATGAATGGATAAAGAAAATGCGTTATATACACAAATGGAATATTATTCATCCATAAAAAAGAATTAAATACTATTATTTGCAGCAACGTGGATGGAACCGGAGGTCATTATGTTAAGTGAAATAAGACAGATAAAGAAAGACAAATATCTTGTCTTCTCAATCATACGTGGGAACTGAAAATATAAATCTCATGAAGACAGAGAGTAGAATGATGGTTACCAGAGGGCAGGGAGGGAAGGAGAAATGATGGACAAAGAGAGATTGATTAATAGGTGTTAATATTCAGTGGATTAGATAGAAGAAATAAGACCCAGTGTTCGATACATACGTAGGGGGACTATAGTAAACAATAATCTCCTGTACATTTCAAAATAGCTAGAAGAGAAAAATTTGAATGTTCCTAGCATAAAGAAAAGATACAAATTTAATGTGATGGATATACCAATTACCTTGATTTGATCTTTTCACATTATTTGAATATATCAAAGTATCACAAGCACCCCAAAATATGTACATCTATTATGTAACAATGTTTAAAGTCAGCAAAAATCTTATAATGGTTTCAAAGATTTTCAAAGCCATATCATTCCAGTTTTTGTTTTAAACACATTGCTACTCCCTGGATTCTCTTCTGATATCTTGCACGCTACTTTAGAATTCATAAATTCCATACTTTCTAATGCTCTGCTATGTCATCGATTCACTATGGGCCCCTGATTGCATAATAATAATAATAATAGGTTTTTTTTCTGGCTTCTTGCATTCTCCCTCACCAAGCCAAGTGCAGAACTTGACATTCATAAGCGCTCCACACATACTGTACATTGGCCTTTTTCTGCTCCCACAATTGTGCTGGAAAATGTTTGTGCTTATGCTGAATAACATTTGTGAGAGATTCTTCTAGCTCCCTCAAAGAACAGCCAGTACAGTTTAATTTAGTAGCTCATAAAGTACTCTGTAAAAACAAGAGAAGGAGAGAAACTAACAAATGAGGCTCTGGCTGAGGACAGGACAAGTTTATAATTTATGATGTATTCCCAACCAGGATTTACTCCCAGTAGGTAACAAATGGCATGCGCACCAACAAATCACCATTCGCTAGCTGTGTCCTGCCTGGCTCTGAGCTGAGTCTGTTAATCTACTGCCTTTCACTCCACTCTGCAGTGCAATTTGGTAAATTAGCAATAAGGTCTAGCCTAAAGTGCATTACCATGCAGTTAGCTATTATAATGCATATGCTATGCTTCATTTACACAATCTGTTACACCCATTTCCAGTGGTTGATTTTACCTTTTATGATTGATTCAATGTTATTTCAGGAGCTAAGATAAATTGATGCCTTTGCAAATTCATCCAATGGCTCATAAACTTTTTGGGTAGGCTTCCTTGAACTTCCTTTGAATTGCTATACAGGACCAAAAGAAATAATCCCCATCTCCCAGTATATCATCTTATAGTAATCATTTTCACTATATATAAACCTATTAAAAACCTCCAGGGCAATTTTAGAATTTTTAAAGCAGATTTTAAAAATAAAAATAAAAACAAAGGAAGAATGACAGATTTTAGGTGCCTCAAGGATCTGTTCTAAGATCAGTCCTAAGCATTGTCCTTTGTCTTCCAGTCTAAAACATTGTCCAGCATATAGCTCCAGGACTCTGAAAGAGGCAAGATTGTCTCCTCTCAAAGATGGCTCTTTTTTCTATTTTTTCCTGAGAGAAAATATCTTGGTAAACTTTCACTGCAGAGGGGACATCCCCAGGACACAAAAATGCAAATCAGATGTGCTATTATTAATTTCCAGGAGCCACATAGAGGAACTGTGCTCAAGTTTCTTTTGGTCTCACAATCCCTTTATAATCTCAAAATTTATTAAAGACTCCTAAGAGCCTTTGTGTCTGTGAGATTTATCAATCTACATTTACTGAATTTGAAATGGAAATCGAGAAATTTTAAAATGTTTATTAATTCCTTTTAAAATAGTGATAAACCTATTATTACCTGTTCACATGAATAATATATTTTGATGAAAATAACCATATACTCTGAAACAAAAATAATTTACTGAGAACTACATTATCATTCCACATTTTTGCAAACTTCTTTAATGTCTTGCTTGATAAAAGACAGCAGTATTCTCTTATTTTCTTCTGAAAAAATTTTGTTGTGATTTGTCATTTTGGTTGAAATATATGAAGAAAATTTAGCACCACGCAGATAAGAAAACTGAAAAAGGGTACCTTGTGAAAAAAAATGGAGCTAGTTCAGCTTGTAATTCCTACAGCTACCATACTTCAGTATGTAGAGGATTTTAAATACACTTCCTATTTTGCACACAGAATATTAAAAAAGATGTGTGTACTCAAATGTTGAGATTTATTACAATAAAGATGTTTTGACTGTTAATTAAGAATGTGAAAGCAGTCTTATACTTAGCTGTGAGTGCACAGTTGTAAAAAAATATATATATACGCGTATATATATATACACACACACACACACACACATATATACACACATATATATGTGTGTGTGTGTGTGTGTGTGTGTATATATATATATATATATATATATATAAAATGACTCCTAGCCCAGTTTAGTGCTAGTGCAGTGATTTGTACTAAGCCTCCAGCAATTTTACCCACTACTGTTTTTGTACCATTTAGGGCAAATTTCAAAAACCAAAAATAGCAAATAATGTCTTAGTGTTATTATGAGATTAGCTCTGACCTTGTGGACCTCCTGAGAAGGTCTCAGGGATCCCTAAGGGTTCATGGATCCTACTTTGAGAACCACTGTCTTAGAATTTAGGACACAGAAAAACGCTTATACTGTGTGCTGCTTTAAGATTACATACAAAAATGGAACAGTTAGTGGTTTGCACTTCTTCTCTAAATAATAGTTTTTGCTCAACAACATGCTTTTCTGTAGAAACAAAAATGACCTTCTACATCACCCACCTCTTCCATGGCTAGTTACCTTATGCTACCACAAAAATAAAGCTGGTAATACCAATGGAATTACCTAATCTCGGCCTTTTACACACAAAGAAACAGAGACAATGAGGAAAAAACTGAGTGGACAAAGGCTACAATTTTAAGTTTTCTGATTACTAGCCAAATCATGTTTTATTTTTGCATATATGACTCTATTCAACCATGTAATTCTTCTCTCTTTAGCATTTCACTTCCCCGGTCTCTCTCTGTTCTCCTTTTAATTAGACTCGCTCCTAATCATATGTAGCAGTGTCTTATGCTTTTATTTTGCTAGTTCAAACCACATCTTTAAAATATTATCTCTAGATGGTTTGACTACATTTAAACACTGTGTCCTAGCCCAAAACAATTAAAAATGCTTCAGTCTAAATCTCTGAGTGATAAATTTTAAGGAAGAAACAAAACACACGTAACTTCTAATTATCTTTGCATGAATTTGCAAAGAAATATTGTTTAAACATGAATAATTGCAGTGGAGGGGAAATGAGTTCATCCTGAAACACTGTCTCTGAAGATAGCAGTATACTCCACCCTTCAGTGGCTGTAACCTTGCCTAAATTAAACATAATGAGTAAGAAACTATTCAGAAAGTAAAACAGAAAGTAAGAGAGAAGAAAAATTCATTCGTTATTTTCAGTCCTCAATTACAGGTTTACTAATCTAGCTGTACCATATTGCAGATGTTACTTGATTCATTGTAAGTGAACCACAGCAAATTTCCTCCTACTCAGAATAGAATTGTTACCTTAATCCGAAAAAAGATGACGTGAGATGCAGCGACCATCAAGCATTGGAGCTTTAAAAATGTTTTCCAACTGTACATTCCTGAGCGCTAGTGCTAAAAAAAAAAATGTTTCCAACTGAAACCTATGCTGCCTTTACCTATTAAAATGTGGCCAATAATTCCCTTGTCAGTCATTTTAGTGCTATTTAGGTCTTGTTAATTGAATTTAAAATAGCACTTTATAATAGAAAAAATGACAGACTGGGTTTGAATATCTTTCCCAAAATAAATTTGTTAAAGGGCCTTTTTATGTCCAGCGTTTGCAACAGTCTGGTGGCCTATTTAAAATGGAAATATTTAAAAAGTGAGATGTCATGTTGTTTCTAGAATCTCAGTGTAATAATCTGAATGCCAAGGACTCTACTACATATGGATATTGTAAAGCTGAATTTTTTGGCAGAGCCTAATGCTAGTTTTATTTTTATGCTTAAATTTGAGAATTATACCTTAGGTCTTACCAGGTTTTGTATAATACAAATATAACGATGGCTTTTGGCTTATACCAGCTGAGTTTATCTTTGACCAGACAGTTCTAGTTTCTAGTACAACAAACAAACATGGATAGCTGTATCCTTCCTGCCAATCTTTCATCGTCTTTAATGGCTCAGATTTAGTGAGGACAGTACAGTAGATTTCCTTTTGTGGTGTTAGAAAGGCACATTCAATAGGCATCCATGGCTGTAGATTTAAATACATCAACCAGCATTTAGACTTTAGCCATACTAAACTATTAGAAATTGAAACTCATTGTGGTATCATATATTATAAATTGAAAGGGGTTGTTAAAAATCCCATCCTAGTTCTAAAATACTGGCTCAAATACCTTTTGAGGCATTTTTATCTGATTCAACAACTTTTTTGTCAAACATTCTACAATGTAGGAGGAAAGCTGAAACAGTGAGTACCACTGAAGGCACTAAAGGCAGACCTGAAATCCTTTTCCCATACAAGTTTGGACTAAAAGCTTTTGGACAAATGATAGAAATAGAAGGGCTCCTGATGATCAATTCTTTCAGGGCAGCTTTCCATTTTTGACTATGGATAGGACAGAACACCAGCAGGTTATTTGCAATGAGCCATGGTAAGAGATAAAGCAATGCCAAATCTGATGACTGAAGATAAACATGAACACACCAAGTCCAAAACAAGGACTGAGTGGAACAAGCATGAATGTTTGGATATTCGTCTTTGCTGAGTACAAACTGAGAGCCTCTTTCTGTAAAAGTGGCTCCACTCTCAGCTATAAATTTGGGGTGAAATTAAAACTGGAAAAGAAAACAAGGAGTAAGTTATCTCTGTTTTACAAAAAAGCAAACGTCTTTATGTTCAACTCTCACTCAATTATTAAGACAAACAGACGTATCTGGAGATGAAACTGGCTCAAAGAAGTAGAAATGTGAGAGAAAGAAGAGGTGTTTAAAATTATGTTTCATGTTCTATATACATTCCAGAATATCAAGACCATGTGAATAATAATAGCAGCCACATTTATTGAGCATTTACTGCAAGCATGACTCTGTCCTTCATAATGCCAAAATGAGAATAAAGCAAGGCAGATATTAAGATGCCCTTTTTACAGGTATGGAGAAAAAGTAAATGCAAGAGAGATAAGAATCGAATATTAAAAGTCACCAGAAGCAAAATGCACTGCTCAACTCTACAATAGTCTACACTCAGACTTCACTGCCTGGGCTGCTTAACTAAACTGTCATCCCATGAAGGTTATTGGAAATTTTACTTTTACATATATCTATGTTTGATTTTAAATGTCTCTATATCTATATCTATCTAATTTGCATCTATAAGTTCATATACAAATATACATACATATACATATATGCACATTTATTAATATAAGGAGATATATAGAAACATACATAAATGCATATATATATGTAAAGAGAGGCAGACAGAAAGATAGAAAAAATTCTGTTTATCTGCAAATTCATCCCTATAGTTCAATTCCCTTAGTCAGTTGAAAAGAAATTGGGCTACAGTTCCTTTTCATTAAAATTGCATTTGAACTATTATATTTGGCTTAGATATGATTGTACTCTTTTCTTAAATGCAGTTGTTTCTTGTTTTAAAAAATGTGGATTTTCTGCACTGGATCATAACCTAAGTCTTTCTTGAGAACACTTTATTAATAAAAAAGTGCTAGTTATATCTAGAGTAATTTTAAAAATATGATATGTTTTATGCTTTCATGAGTGTAAAAATAAAAGTTAGATTCTTTGTCATTAAGAAGGGCCAAGAAGAGGAGAGTACGAAGACTTCTCTGTAACACCCAACATTGTGATTCTTAATGATTAATGAATGCACAATAAACAAAATTCAAAAATGGGGCTAGAGGGAGCCAACTGATCTGAATCTTCCAGTAGAAGCAAACTAAACTAGGGCTGAGTTGTGCCTGTATCCTATAACTAGGGTTGTGTATTGAGACTTAAAAATAACTTGAACAGATTTTAATTATCGGAGAAATGACTAGAAATGAATCGGAACTTATTAAATTGTTGGTGCCTTGGACAATTTTAAAAGTCCCTGAAATAGGAAGTGAAGACTATCTGAGACAGGTGTTTGAGCTGAAGTGGAAGAACCTTGAAGGCCCACTCAATTCTCACATCCACAAAATCTTTCACTATTGATTTGTATCTATAACCTCAATCAGTCTGATATGGTAATTCTGATCTTCTTGGTTAATAAAGTGGATATATTGATCACTGGATTAAATAGAATGAGCTTAAAGTATAGATAGTGTAAAACTAGAAAAAGGTATAGATGTAATAGTTATTACAGGTGTCATGGTCAACTGTTATATTACGAGTTAGTTGTTAGGGGACTTTTGTTTTACATGTGTTCAAATTCATCAAAAATTATTATAATATTTTAAATTATATTTTAGATAAAATCTACTTATATCCAATAATGTAAATATTTAATTTTAAATAAAATGCATACAAAACTAAAACATCACAAAATGAAAAAACCTGGAAAGGAGGATATACTGAAACTTTCTTCATTTTCTTTTGAAGATGAAATATTAATAAAAGGAGTCTTCAAAGATGTATCTCGCCACTTGACAGCAATATTCAAAGATACCAATTGCACCTTTATCAAGTAGAGAAATAAGAAATATTCCCAGGTTTATAGAATGAGGCATATTTGGTTGTCTAAATTTTACTAAATAAATTCTTAGACAAATAGCATTATACATGAGAACTGAGCAACATTAATTGAAAAACAAATTTTAAGTAAATGATATTGTGAATGTAAGGGAGGAAAATTTAGTACAAATACTGCCCTTGCTTCTAACTTGGGACTCTAATGTTCATGCAGGACATTTTGAACACAGATTTTTAAACCAAGACTGCTACTATTATAACACCTTAAGCTAAATTTAAAACAATAAAACTAATTAGATTTCAAACAAAATTTATCTAGGAATATAGAACAAATATAGACCAAAAATATTGATTTTTGAAATTCAGTTAATTTTTTAGCAATGAAGTATGAATTATCTTACAGATGTGTCTAATAACTTCAGAGAGACATAATGTATAGTTTTGCCCCTGTGTCCATCCTTGGATAAAATAGACTGGAGGAACTATGTGCATGACCCAGTAAACTACTTTGTAATAATTTATTTACACAACAAATATTGGAGTGCCAACTATGTGTCTGGAATCTGGGGCTTCCTGCTGAGATTACATAATAGATATCGTTAAATATGCACTGGTTACTGTATTACTACCAAGGTCCTATATTAACATAAGGAACACATAACTGCAGTTAATTTTTGGACTAAGTATCACAGCAACAAAATATAGAGGGTCAAACCATCTGAGTATACAAGGACAAATAAATATGTATAACAAGATATTTTAATATAGCTCTTTTTTTTACCCAAATAAAAATTCAAAAGTGACATAAGAAAGCAAAATGGTGCGGGGCGGGGGGGGGGTAGCGTGCCAAGATGGCTGAGAAGAGGCAACACTGGAATGCAGCTCCCAGCGAATGAGATGCAGAGGGCTAAAGGACTTGAGGACGTCACGATTCCAAGTGAGATGCCGGATTCATTTCGGTGAGACTGGTAGGTCACTGAAAATAGCCCAGGGAAAGCGAGCTGGAGCAGAAGCAGGGTGAGAGCAGCCCAGGGAGGACGAACCAAGACAGGGCAGGGTGCGTCCCCACCTGAAATGTGCAGCCAGCTCGGAGGGTCAGGGACTTCACCCCCTCAGTGCTTTGATTCAGATCCTGTGTTTCCCTCATCCCTCCTGCAACTGACGGTCCACGAGAGCCCCGCTGAACTGAGGGGTGCCATGGGTTGTCCATGCAAATCAGAGCTACGGCTCCTGCCTGGTACAGCAAGTTGTCAGCAGGGAACTGGGTGGAAGTTTGGACTAAGCCAATAGTACGGAACTACCTATCCCACAGAAAGAGGCAGAGTTGAAAGCAGGGAAATAGGCTATAAGGCCTGGCAGGCCACACCTCCACAAAACTCAAACTGAAGCCGGAGTGCTAGAGAGCTTCGCAGCGAATACACCAGTTTGACCCTGACCAGGAAGATTGAGCTCAGGGAAGGAGAGACGCCATTAGGAAGGCAGGGATAATCTCACCTGCCTAAACAAACTCCAGGAGAAGACCACCCACCCAGGAACCTGACTGAATCTGAGGCAGCCCAGCATTGCCCCTACAGACCGAAAAAAATATAGCTCCAACTGCAACAGAAAGGACGTCCACTCAAAGATTCCTCCCGAAATCACCAGCTTCAAAGATCAAAGGGAGATAAATCCACCAAGATGGGAAGAAACCAGCACAAAAAGGATGAAACTATCAAAGACGAGAATACCTCTTCTCCTCCCAGGGATCACAACTCCTCACAATCAAGGGAACAAAACAAGACAGAGAATGAGTTTGATGAATTGACAGAAGCAGGCTTCAGAAGGTGGGTAATAACAAACTTCCTTGAGTTAAAAGACCATGTTCTAACCCAATGCAAAGAAACTAAGAACCTTGAAAAAAAGGTTAGACAAAATGCTAACTAGAATAACCAGCTTAGAGAAGAACATAAATCACTTGATGGAGCTGAAAAACACAGCATGAGAAATTTGCAAGTCATATACAAGTTTTAACAGCCAAATTGATCAACCAGAAGAAAGGATATCAGAGATTGAAGATCAAGTCAATGAAATAAAAGGAGAAGGCAAGATTAGAGAAAAAAGAGTGAAAAGAAACAAACAAAGCCTCCAAGGACTATGGGATTATGTGAAAAGATCTAATCTATGCTTGATCGGCATACTTGAATGTGACGGGGAGAATGAAACCAAATTGGAAAACACTCTTCAGGATATTATCCAAGAGAACTTCCTCAACCTAACAAGGCAGGCCAACATTCAAATCCACAAAATAAAGGGAACACCAAAAGATACTCCTCAAGAAGAGCAACCCCAAGGCACATAATGGTCAAATTCACCAGGGTTGAAATGAAGGAAAACATGCTAAGGGCAGCCAGAGAGAAAGGTTGTGTCACCCACAAAGGGAAGCCCATCAGACTCACAATGGATCTCTCAGCAGAAACTCTACAAGCTAGAAGCGAGTGAGGCCAATATTCAACATCCTTAAAAAAAAAACTTTCAACTCAGAATTTCATATCTGGCTAAACTAAGCTTCATAAGTGAAGGAGAAATAAAATCCTTTATGGACAAGCATTTGTTGAGAGAGTTCATCGCTACAAGATCTGCCTTACAAGAGCTCCTAAAGGAAGTACTAAACATGGAAAGGAACAACCAGTACCAGCCATTGCAAAAACATACCAAATGGTAAAGAACAAAAACACAAAGAATAAACTGCATTAACTAACAGGCAAAACAACCAGCCAATAACAAAATGGCAGGATCAAATTCAAACATAACAATATTAATGTTGAATGTAAATGGGCTAAATGCCTTAATCAAAAGACACAGACTGGCAAACTGGATAAAACATCAAGATCCATTGGTGTGCTGTATTCAGGATACCCATCTCACATGCAAAGACTCACATAGACTCAAAAAAAAAAAGATGGAAGATTTACCAAGCAAATGGAGAGAAAAAAAAAAAAAAAAAAAAACCAGGGGGTGCAAACCCCGGCTCGGATAAAACAGACTGCAAACTAACAAAGATCAAAGAGACAAAGAAGGGCATTACATAATCGTAAAAGGATCAATGCAACAAGAAGAGTTAACTATCCTAAATATATATGCACCCAATGCAGGAGCACCTAGATACATAAAGCAAGGTCTTAATGACCTACAAAGAGACTTAGACTCCCCCACAATAATAGTGGGAGACTTTAAAGTTCCACTGACAATACCAGACAAACCAATGAGACAGAAAGTCAACAAAGATATCCAGGACTTGAAAGCAGATCTGGACCAAGCAGACCTAATAGACATTTACAGAACACTTCACCCCAAATCCAAGGAATACACATTCTTCTTAGCACCACGTCACACTTACTCTAAAATTGACCACATAATTGGAAGTAAATCGCTCCTCAGCAAATGCAAAAGAAAGAAAATCATAGCAAACAGTCTCTTAGACCACAGTGAAATCAAATTAGAACTCAGGATAAAGAAAAGCACTTAGAACCTCACAATCACA
>CAUYLG010043326.1:0-76553 GCA_963573385.1 Cacajao melanocephalus
TTCTGTCAGTTCATCACACTCATTCTCCATCAGGCCTTGTTCTCTTGCTGATGAGGAGCTGTGATCCCCTGTAGGAGGAGAGGCATTCTGATTTCGGGTGTTCTCAGCCTTTTTGCACTGGTTTCTTCCCATTTTTGTGGATTTTTCCACCTGTCGTCTTTGTAATTGCCAACTTTCAGATTGGGTCTGAGTGGACGTCTGGCTTGTTGGTGATGAAGTTTTTTTCTGTTTCTTAGTTTTCCTTCAGGGGACACCCTTTCCTAACAGAGCTAAGCCTTCCCAGGTTCAGCTGTGCTTACTGTGAAACTCTCAGTCCTCAGAGCTTCCAATTGCTGTTCTCCTTGTGGGGATGGGACCAGCTAAGCCTGACTCAAAGGGCACCCCGTTCTGTATTCTCCGCACTGAGAAGTGCCGTGCCAGGGCGCCAGCAAAACAGCCGTGCTGGCCAAAAAAGTCGCACTGGTGACCCATGTGGCTCCTCCGCTGGGAATCTCCCGGTCTGTGGGCAACAAAAATTCATCTGAAAGTGCGGCGTCCACTCGCTCTCTGCGCTTTCACTGGGAGCTACAATCCTGAGCTGCTGCTAATCAGCCATCTTGGATCTCACTCCCAGAGCATTCTTAATAGCAGGATTATCCTCTGTGCAATTGGAAGCAAACTTGAAGATCATTGTTCCAACTGTCTCATTGTGTAAATAAAAAGACTCGGGTAGATGGGGGCTAGATGATTTCCAGGACTGGGAGACCCTGGAATGGGGGAACTAATTTTTTCTAAACCTGGATGTTTCTAAAAACATCTAAAAACAGGAATCATCTAAAAACATCAATTTAAAAACACTGGAATCAGACAGATTTGAGTGTGAACCTCAGCTTAGTCCTTGTACAGTGGTCCTTGGATGACAGTGAATTAGTTCTTCAATCTCTGTGAGCTTCAGTTTAATTACTTATGCTAGGAATATCCCCCCAAAGAAAGGAAATCAGTATTCCAAAAACATCCAGGTTTTTAGAACTCCAGAACTACTCCTTCCATTGAGCTAACTATACTAACAAAGTTGTGTGCTAGGTCACAATTTTTTTAAAAAAAATAAGGATCATATTTCTGATGATAAAAATGTATACATTCTAGAAAATTTGGAAAATAAACAGAAGTAACAAGAAGGGGAAAATATTATTCAGAACATGTCCAGCCAACCTCTCAAGTTCCTAACTATTTGGTGTGTTTTTTTAATAGTTTTTTTTCCCTATGCCTTTTTTACACATCAAAGTTTATACTACATAAAACTTGAATTCTGATTTTTTTCACATGCCATCATGACCTCAATGTTTCATATGTTGTAAACATTTCAGAAACTTAATATGGATGACTATACAACTTATTTATCTTTTGATTCAGTCACTGTGAAATATCTGGGCAAACAAAGGAAAATTTAGGGACATTTAAATTGAGTATAATCTTCTAAGGAAAAGTTTCTGAAACTTACTGCCTCAACCTGGGATATTTATCAGGTGGACAAAATTTGTAACACTTCTAGTTTATATTTTGGAATATCCTTCCTCTAACTTTTAAAGAAAAATATTCAGATTGGCCTTTTAAAATTCATAGTACTTTTTGACAGGACATTATTTCTCAATTGCTTCAATATACCTGATTTCTGTATCTACTTGTTTGTGTTTAGAGTTTTTGTTTTGTTAGCTCTTCGGAAGCTGAAACTGGTTTGCAGTTTCAGACTAATTGACTTAGTGAAAGAGAATTCTTTCAGGTAAGACTTTCCTAGTAACTCTGAATTTCAGGAAAGGAAGGATGAAATAAAAGTGGTTAAAAGCATGAGCTTTGGAATCAGACAGATTTGAGTGTGGACCTCAGCTTGGTCCTTGTACAGTGGTTTTTGGATGACAGCGGATCAGTTCTTCAATGTCTGTGAGCTTCAGTTTAATTACTTATCCTAGGAATATCCCCCAAAGAAAGGAAGTCAGTATACTAAAGAGATATCTGCACTCCTATGCTTATTACAGCACTGTTCACAATAGCCAAGATCTGGAAGCAACCTGTGTCCATCAACACATGAATGGATAAAGAAAATGTGGTACATATACACAAGGGAGTACTATTCGGCCATAAAAAAGAATGAACTCCTATCATTTGCAGTAACATGGATGGAACTGGAGGTTATTATGTTAAGTAAAGTAAACCAGGCACAGAAAGACAAACTTCACATGTTCTTACTTATTTGTGAGAGCTAAAAATTAAAACAAAATAATTACAATTTTTATTCTCATTTTAATTTTAATTTTATTCCCATTTCATAGGAAATAGAACATAAATCTCATTTGACTTATGTAAAGATCAAAAGGACAGAATGCAAAGAAAGTACTTCACACAGATGTGGTATTCAGTTGGGTACCAAATAAAATGACCATTATTATTGTCTCAAGCTTTAGTCTGTTAATGTCTTGTTTATTATATTTTTTAGGCTGTTTTAACCTGAATGATGTATCTTGTTCATGTAGTAAACCCAGACATTTCCTTGCTTTGTCGATGACAGTGACAAAGTCCTTTTCTTAACACCTATCTTTATTTGATGTCCCCATTATCAGTCAATCAGATGTGGGTTATTACTGCAAATATACAACACTTTTAGAGGAATGTACTGACTATTCTGTCTATGCCTTATTTATGCTTGAGCTATTAATTGTGATTAGTGTCTAATCACACTTGTTCTGAAGAGTTGAATCCTAAGCTCCTAGCACAGGTAATGGAAGAAAGTCTGGTTTAACCTAACTCAAGGCCCTAACCCACAGCTTTCTGACAGACACAGGGATCCCATATGTTCCCCTGATCCTGGTGACAGAGTGAGCTGTCCTGACCCTTGGTGTTCTATCTCACCAAGCTGTCCTAGCTTGGTGTCAGCTTGGCTCTGGCTACAGACGTAAGCTGGCTGTGGCCTATGCTCCCCTGTAGCTAGGTCAAAGTCCAGTTGCTTGAGTACCTGTAGTGGCTGTGAGTAAGGCATTTTGTCCCAAGATTTTCCATGTTGCATGAGGCTGCTGTGGTAGCAAAAGCCCTGTTTTGAGGGTTCTTCTCTCCACTTGGTTAGCTACACTGTGTCTTGATATGATATTTTTAAAAATCTCATGAAGATATGAGAATACCTTTGAGTTGCAAAGAGTATAAAGAACAATTTAGTTGTATTTAAAAATCTTAGATTACAACCTTACCCTACTAAAAACTCAATAGACAGGCCGGGCATGGTGGCTTATGCCTGTATTTCCAGCACTTTGGGAGGCCAAGGCAGGTGGATCATTTGAGGTCAGGAGTTCAAGACCAGCCTGGCCAACATGGTAAAACCCCATCTCTACAAAAAAATACAAAAAATAGCTAGGCATGGTGGTGGGCACCTGTAATCCCAGCTACTCAGGAGGCTGAGGCAGAAGAATTGCTTGACCCCAGGAGGTGGAGATTGCAGTGAGCTGATACCACACCATTGAACTCCAACCTGGGCAACAAGAGTGAAACTGTCCCAAAAAAGGAAAAAAAAAAAGAAAACCCTCAATAGACAATGCTTCTTCATCTTTTGGTACTGAATATTGCAGTAGCATTGAATACTACTGTAATTTTTATATCATTGTTGAGAAATATTATTCTTGCTTGGGTACTTAAAGAATTGTTAAAAAGTCCTATGAGCTAGAAATTTTAATAATTTCTTCCTATTCCCTAATGCTTCATAGAGAATGCTTTATCCTTAGCTCTATGGGACAGCTCTAATTACTATACGACCCTGCTCTTTTGGGCACAGATAATGGGCCATGGATGGATAACTGACCAGAGCTGGACCATTAATAATCTTATCCAGAAATCTGTAACTGGGGAATTAGACTGAGTTTGCTGTAGGAAGTTGAATTCAGAGATAGTGTAGACTCAAGTGCTGACGTTTCCTTTGGGGGCAGCCATTGTCAACCATGTAAAAATAAGTAAATATTTAATTATTGGCATAATAGAGGTTTTCAATACCCATTTTTAGACTGCATTCTAGCCTGGGCAGTAGAACAAGAATCCTGTTCTCTCTCACTCTTTTTCTTTCTCTTTCTTTCTCTCATACATTCTTTTTCTTTCTTTCTTTCACTCTCACTTTCTTTCCTCTCTTTTTCTTTCTTTCAAAAAATAAAAAAAAAAAAAATAAGTAAATAAGCAGAGAAGCCAGTTTGTAGAGAAAGTTGAATGAAGCAGTCATAGAGTGAAAGCGAGAGGTAGCTGTGTGTGTGCGTGTGTGTGTGTGTGTGTGTGTGTATGTGTGTGTGTAAGAGAGATTGAGGGAGAGAGAGAATGAGAATGCCCACTGGAGACATTGCCAGAGAACACATGGCAGGGTGCAGCATCTTCAGAATAGAGAATTTTCTTCTTTGTAACTCCCCTCTTTACTGGCTCCAGCAACTCTAGCCAGCCAAGTGCCTGGTCCCATCTGTGCATGTCGAGGGGAGAGCAGATCCACTGCTTCCTCTTGGATCAACTGATGGCCATGGGCCTCAGTGGCACTCAGTGCAGGGCTTTAGAGAGATGGGAAGGCAAGTTGGCCACTCTTCCCGTGATGAGGGACCCTTAGCCTTGCTTTGGCATGAAATAGCCTTTGGAGCTATCTTAGAAGAAGGAGAAGCTGGGGTCTGGAATTTGGGTAAAAATGCCTTAGAGGCCAGGAGGGGCTGAGTTAGAGGCAAGCCTGGGGTGGCTGGGAAAGCAAAGGAAAGTGAGAATCTCCTATACCTTTCAGATACTGTATTTTTCTAAATCCAGTGCCCTGCTTTACTCCTTCTTAAAGACCATGTAACAGTGAGAGATACGGGATTTAGGGAACTTTGATGCTGAGGTAGAAAAGTCAGGGGCTCCTGTTGGCAGATTAGGAGTAGAGTGTAAAAGTGAATGAGGTCTTAGTGGACTCAATCAAGCAACTGACACCTCCCAGTCCATTCACACTCTTCACATCTAGAGAATGTTGTTTGTTATAACCTGAGCCGAAAGGATGAGACCCATTGAAACAAAAGGCAAGGAATCATTCCCTTCACGCCACAGCTGATCACTGGACACAGAGGCACAATTTCCTTGTTCCCCTCACTGTTTCCTGGAATGAATTAATAAAATGGCACCATGGGTGGTGGCTCTCCTCATCTTAGCCAGGGGCAGGAGCCAGAAGCTGGAGTCTAACTGAACCTGGGGAACATCGAGTATAGGATTTTGGCCATTGTTGGTAGATATTTCACCTCTACAGAAAGATGCCATAATCTCTCCATAGAGTGTTTGGATCTTTGCACATAGAATTTTTTTTTTAAAAAGGAGATGGTGGGCCTTGGAGAATGTTTCAAATTTCTGCAAAGCACTAAAAGCATTGATGGGAGCTGTCTGCATGATGATCAGATGTTTAAAAATTATGTCACAGATCGTGAGCAATTCCAAAGTCTCAATAATTATTAACTGTGTATCCCAAATAGCTGGCTTATTTCTAACTAAGAGAAGACTGAAAAGCCATTCAGTGTCTTGGGAAATTCAGTCAGAGTTAAAAATTAAGCTTGCTGTTGAGGAACAGAGAAGTTGCCTAAGTCATTCAGCAACAATGGAAATTACGTCTCTAAATTGTATATGCTATTGAGAATACCACTTTGTCTTAAGTGCCAATAAGGCTAACAGCCCAAGTGACACATGAACTATTTAAATTATCTACACATAGCTTCAGTTTCTTGTCAAGCCACAGAGACTTTACAAAGTGGCTCTGTTTTCTTAAGCAGGAATAACATCAATGAATTAGTGTAGAAGTTACAGTAATTTCAATGGTGTTGATTTGTTTCCCCTGCCAAACAGTAGGATCAAATAGCTTCTGCCTATATGGTTTTCATTATTTAAGGCTAAAATTAGAATAAAGTCACTTCTGAAACAAAAGATTAGATTTGACAAAACCAAAGTATTCTTAGCTACTGAAATCATCATCTTTACCCTTTTGATCTCTTTGACTTGTAAAGCGTGAAAGGTCAAGGAAGCTAAAGGCAAATTAAAAGTGTTTGGTACAAAATGTGAGAAGACATTATAACATATTGTATTGCCTCAGTTGTGCATGTTCACTCAGCTAAAAAATTTATTGTGTACTCATTACGTGCCAGGCATTTAAGACATGTGTTCATTACTGTATAGGGGTACAATGGGTGAACAAATCCAAGGTTCTTCCTTCCTGAAACTGACATGTAATAATACTATCAAAGAACTCATGTAATATGAAATTTTACCATGGCCAATGTGGCTTGGTAGTTGACAGCCCTGGGTGATAAATTAAGAAACTAGACTTTAAACCAATGGCATGCCACCCAAAGAGCTATGTGTTCTCAGGAAAATACCTGATAGTTTCCATTCCACTGCCCTAAATCTTCTAAAGGGCAGGGCTAGCATCTGACTTGCTGAGGTCCCCTAAATTGCCTAAAAGATTCCTCTGTCTGATAGATGTGCAATAAATGTTTGGTGAATGAGCAGATCTCACATTCTCTGACATTTCTATCATTCTATTCATTCTCCATGGCAGATTGCTTTTGCCATGGAGAGTCAAGCTCTCCATCTCTGACATGCCAGGTTTTAGATTAATCCCTTAGAAAAGGAATACAGGCGAGATGTCCTTCCTTCCCTGCTCCACATACCGATGAAAAAAGCCATTCACTCTTTGAACTGGTATTTCCCTATCTCATCTATTTGGGCCACAGTGCTTCTATCCAGGATGAATTTCACTGGTTGTCCAGTAACTCTTTTTATCTGCCTACTGACTAGGGTCATCCAGCAGCCATCTGCTTGATGCTCTTAATCCCAGTATACATGCTACCTCCCTGCAAATGTCCCTGTAAACAATGACTAAGGCAACTTTAAAATCTTGTATTACAAGTAAACAGAAGAATTCTTCAAGAATGTCTTTTTCAAGACTTTTTCAAGAAGGGGAGAATAAAAGTAATGGCAAAAGCTGCAATTACTTTTGCACCAACCTAAATTCCGTACTTTATACTTACCTAAATACTAACCTAGTTATTTACCTAAATACAACTAAACTTAATACTATAGTAATACTTACTATACTTTTACCTAAACACATTCTGCAATTACTTTACTCTGAATCTTCATAGTCTCTGCATGTGCAAAAGTATTGCGCAATTACTTTTGCATGAACCTAAGTACTTGCAGAGCCAGTGAAGATTCTGATTCCTTGGTAGCCATTTGTCTTTCATTCTGACTCCTCCTCTCCTGGCTCTGCTGACCCCAGAATCTGGGACCAGGTCTGTCTTGCATATCACTTGTCCAAGGACAGGTCTACTTGCTGAACAAATGAATCAATGCCTCCAGACTCAGTCTTTTTCTTTTCTATTTCATTTTCTTACATTTCTGTGTGTCTCTCTCAGTTAACAACCAGTTTATTAGTCTTAACTATCGTGTTTGTAATCATTACTATGTTACATTTTGGTATAATTTCAGTGCTGGCATCTATATCTAAATCTAAAACTAAGTGGAACTGAAGTCTCTACCCAAACAAGGCAAACATATTGCAGCTATCATCTAAATAAATCACTGACAGATGCTTTTGAAACAATTGCTGAGACTTGGATATGGAGGAGTAGCTATCCATAGAGAGTTGGCTATGGAGTAGCTATCAGAAAATTATCAATAGTCTTCTTAGTAATAACATTGTGATTATGTAGAAGAATGTCTTTACTTTAGGGAGATGGATAATTATAATATTTAGAAATCATGATGTCTTTCAAGTCACTTGCAATACCTGTTTATTGTCTCTCTATCTACCCCTTATCTAGATAAAACAAATACAGTCGGGCACAGTGGCTCACGCCTATAATCCCAGCACTTTGGGAGGCTGAGGCGAGTATATTGCTTGAGTCCAGGAGTTCAAGACCAGCCTGGGCAACATGGCAAAACCCTGTCTCTACAAAAAATACAAAACTTAGCCAGGCATGGGGCATGAACCTGTAGTTCCCAACTACTTGGAGAGGCTGAGATAGGAATATCATTTAAGTCCAGGAGATCAAGTTTGCAGGGTAAGTTTCTATCTCAAAAAAACAAAACAAAACAAAACACTCCAATAGGGTGGAGTGTTAAAAATTGTGATTCTTGATGATGGATCTATGTGTAATTTTCATTCTCTTCTTCTATATGCTTGAGAATCTCCATAAAAGCATTTTAAAAAGTGATATAGCAGATGTTTCTGATCTTGGGGACAAGTATGAACCGATCTTGTTCAGGGTCGCCTCCCACCAGAATCACATTTGAACCATGAGTGTTGGAGAATAATCTTTCCTTCAAGAAAAAACTCTCCCATCTTCCTTGACAGACTATTCTGTACTTTCATCATCTTTGCAGTCAAGTTCTTTCTTCTGCCTATTTCAAATGGTAATGAAACCAGTTTGGCTCTCAGCTATTCTGGTATCTTCTGATTTAATAACTTGAAGGTTTGGAGAATGTGTTAGATTTTGACTTTTCTTCAGGATTCATGTTCCCATGGGCATTCTGGAATGGCCAGTAGGAGAGATTTCTCTCCAGTGTGATCTGATATTTCTTTGGAAACTCTTCAGGGAAACAGCACACTGGACTCTGATGCTGAGCCACACAGCCACATGGCTGTCCCCCAACTTCATTCATTCCCTCCTCTGTGTGTCCTGTCTAAAAGAGCATCCCATTACTCTCTTTCTGTTTCCTTGATTTATTTTATTTTTTTGAGACAGAGTCTCGCTCTGTCGCCCAGGCTGGAGTGCACTGGAGTGATCTTGGCTCACTGCAACCTCCGCCTCCCACGTTCAAGCGATTCTTCTGCCTCAGCCTCCCAAGTAGCTGGAAGTACAGGTGCACGCCACCACGCCTGGCTAATTTTTGTATTTTTAGTAGAGACGGGGTTTCACCATATTGACCAGGTTGGTCTTGAACTGCTGACCTTGTGATCTGCCAGCCTCGGCCTCCCAAAGTGTTGGGATTATAGTCATGAGCCACTAGCCCAGACTTATTATTATTTTTTTAATTAGCATTGATCGCTGCCTTATGTTACACATTACTTTTTCGTTTTTGTTTTTTTTTTTCCTGAGATGGAGTCTTGCTTTGTCACCCAGGCTGGAGTGCAGTGGTGTGATCTTGGCTCACTGCAAACTCCGTCTCCTGGGCTCAAGCTATTCTCCTGCCTCAGCCTCCCAAGTAGCTGCGACCACAGGCATGTACTACCATGCCTGGCTAATTTTTGTATTTTTAGTAGCGAGGGGATTTCACTATCATGGTCAGGCTGGTGTCGAACTCCTGACCTCAAGTGATCCGCCTGCCTCAGCCTCCCAAAGTGCTGGGATTATAGGCGTGAGCCACTGCGCCTGATCACACATTTTTTATTTACTTATTGTCTGCCTGTTCCACTAGCATGTACACTGTGAGGATGTGGCCTTGGTCTGTGTCAATTTGGACTCAGTGGTTTGAGTTTGTAGGGTGTTTCTTTTTTGGCTTTGATGTCTTCCTGGGATGCTTATCCTTCATTAAGGATATTTCCTGCTAGTCAGTTTCATTGTAAAGGAGCCACCATTATAAGAGACACTTCATTAGGAGTTCCATGCTTAGGGGCACCTGGGCAAACACCAAGAGGTCATTCTCCAATTGTGTTTAATTTCCAGGATCTCCTAGAAACAGAATAGCTTTAGCTAAGTGCCCCCAAATACTTTCCTCAAGCGAAATTTGATTGTATTCTACTGATATGAACAAAACATGCTTTCCTCCACATAGAGAACTGGGTTACTGAACTGAGTGCCAGATAAGACAATAGGAACAGAACAATCTTAGGTATTATTATTAGCAATGCTACCCATAGTTTCCAAATGATACAAGTGATCTCATCTTTCTTGGAATTATTCTGCAGTGCCCAGTTTGGTGTTTAAGGGACCTTGGGCAAATTGAGAAACGTGTCCTTCCAGAGGTGTATTTGTTGTTCAAGACTTTGTGTGCACATGCCCTGCGGTAAAGATATGTTCTGGTCTGGAAATGCATCTGTGTGGATATGTATACACATGCACACATACCACATACAAAAACACATACATACACACACAGAGGCACCAACTAAATACATGAGTTTGCACATTGGAATCCAGGCTGAAAAAAGCTGCTCCATCCTGGATGTGCTCAGATGGCTGGGGGAGTGGGGATCTGGTATATTTTCAAGGTTCTGTTTTGGTGTCAGATTGAGTGGCGATAGAGCAGCCATTAATTTAGCAGAGCATCTGGGATCTTTAAAGCCAGGAAGAGCTATACAATTTATCAATCCTAATTTGCTCGCACTGTCTTTAGACAGAGAAGATCTCTGGGAAACTCTGACAGGCCCCAGATGTTCTCCATTCGGCTGATATCACACACAACAGCAAAGGCTGCCGTGCCCCCACCCCCAGCTTCCTCAGTCTCCCTTAAGCCTCGTTCCTTGCACTTGGGCTTTCTGTGCTAGTGCCTGGACAGTATTTAGAAGCAGAAATGCCCTCATTCAGTTAGAACTCACTGGGCCTCCCTCCTTGCAACAGGACACTATCCTGTTGGAAGCCACTGGCACTGAGGGCCAGGGTGAAACTTTCAATCAAGAAAACATTTGTGTTCCTAATTAGAGAAATGAGAAGAAATGAGCCAACCCACCCAGAAATGCTCTCCTGGGTCAGCCATATCTGAGGACCCATGGAAGAGCTATTATTGTCACTTCATTATTTTAAGTTCCTTTAAGGTAGGGTTTGAAAGTAAGATGTAATTTATCTTCCTACAGTTTCTTCTATGATGGCATATATGCCAATTTTCAAGTAATGTACATGGCCGAACTGGATCATTGGGCTCTCACCAACTTATCCATTTTCATACATTCTCCTTGAAAAGGAGGGTCTTAGCTCTGCAGGGTGAAAAATAAACAAACACATTCCTCTCTTCTTTAGGTTGTTCGTTTCCAACTACGTGTACCAACTACGTGAACAGGAGATAAGACAGACGGCATTTTTGGCTCCACAAACTTTAAGGTCTGGTGGTTGAGACAGAGAAGTAAACAGCTGCTACACACAGAGTGATAAAATTAGAGGATTGGGGAGGGAGAAGTTCTGGGTTTTCTGAAAGAGGATAGCTGATTTTTAAATTCTAGTTTAGGGGTTGGGAGGAGGAAGCCACATTTATTTTGATTCTTGAAACATGAGAAATGAGCCAGGTAAAGATGAGGGGTGACTCTTGGCACAAAGTTTACAAAAAAGTTGAGCATGGCATTTTGTTGTTGTTGCAGTTGTTTTGATGCCAGGAGGAGAAGGAGTGATTTCCCTTCATTTTCCTAGTAGTGACCCTAGGCATGGAAAGAGGAAGTGACTCTTCTGCTACACATAGGCATCAGCTTCTTGGCATATGCACTGTTCCTTTGAACTAAGTTATTCTATTTCAGAAGGCTTCAGTATAAATGGAAATGCTTCCAGAGAGAGGTAATATAAATTACTCATTAGCAATTTCAAATGACTTAAATTATTTCTTGATGTTTTCTAGTCACCTTTCTGGGCTCTGACGAAATCAGCAATGTGGCTATTGATTTCAGTTATTTCTTTATTTTGAGACAGAATGTTACTTCTGTTGCCCAGGCTGGAGTGCAGTGGTGTGATTTTGGCTCACTACAACCTCCGCCTCCCAGGTAAGTATAGCAGCAAGTGATTCTCCTGCCTCAGCCTCCCAAGTAGCTGGGATTACAGGCATGTGCCACCACACCTGGCTAACTTTTGTAATTTTAGTAGAGACAGGGTTTCACCAAACTTGCCAGGCTGGTCATAAACTCCAGGCCTCAGGTGATCCTCCCTCTTTGGCATCCCAAAGTGCTAGGATTACAGGGATGAGCCCCCATGCCCGGCCATGAATTTTGAAAGGAAGAAGTGAAGTTCAGAAGAAGGAAGGAAAAACAGAGACAGTAAGGTGCTGAGTTTCCCGAGTTGGGTTTCAGGAACTCTATTTCAACCTGGTGTTATTAGGTCTGACATTTATTCCTCTTAAAAGGTCCCATGCTAAAATAAGTTGGGAAAACACATGTTTAAAGGAAGTGAAAGTTTATTTATAGTAGGCATTTTTTAAGCTTTCATTATGCCAAAGTGCAACGTGATTCTTCAAGAGATGTTATAACATTAAATGTCTTCTAAATATGTTTGACCTCAGAATCTCTCTTTTTTTGGAAAGGAATTAGTGTTTCAGGCAACACACACTGGGTGATTCTGGTCTGGTCTATGGAGTAGTTGAGAGGATGGACAACTCCTGGAAGGGCCTACACTGTGTAATTGCAATGGCCAAAGCACTACATGGTGGAGGGTGTTGGGTTGACTCATTTGTACCCAAGATCAGACTGATTTCTTGCATGAATATATGGTTGTGCCTTTCTGTAACCAAGTGTGGATTTAAAAATATGTTAGTTCTCTAAACAATCCTCCCCCAATTAATTTTTTTGTGATTTATTATTATTTCGAGATTAAAGATTTTCCATTATGTGCCCTAAAATGAGGTAGATCCCCAGAGTGTCTGAGCTCTCATGCAATAGCTTTCCAGCCAAATGTGCAAACTCCTGTAAAAGTACCAAGCAATCCATCTTGTCCACTTGACCTCGTTTATCTTGCTTCATTTATCAGTTCATCTTGGAAACATACTTTCAGCAAGCTGACCATGACTATTTATATACACTTGGAAGACATTCCACTGGAAATTACTCTCAAACTGCTCTGTTCAGTATAGCAGGGAAGTGGTAATAGGACCCTACTGTTTCATCACTATGTTTTCCTTAAGATAGTTTCCCGTGGTGTTATCAGCTGGTTAAAGATTAAGAAAATCTCCTGCAGGCATTTCCAAACTTCCTTCCAACTCTTTTGCTTTCTTCTAGAGCAAGAAAAATTTATAAAAGATGAGAAGGCAAAAATCTAAGAGAGGAAAGACGGGGAGAGCTATTTGTTTTCTTTATTTCAACTGTTTAGATGTCTACTATGCACAGGAGACTCTGCTGGGCACTGTAAAAACTGGAAAGGGATATGATGTAGCCATGTGGTCCTTGCTATTAGGAGGCTGACAAGAGAGGAAAACAAGATAGCTGCATAATTGATTAACTATCAGGCAGCTAAAGGCAAATATGAGATAACATCAAAATGCAGGAGGGAGAATTTTCTGTAAAGACTTCATGAGAGGCTGAGCATGGTGGCTCATGCCTGTAAATCCCAACACTTTGGGAGGCTGAGACAGGTGGATCACCTGAAGTCAGGAGTTTGAGACCAGCCTGGGCAACATGGTGAAACTCCATCTCTACTAAAAATACAAATATTAGCTGGGCATGGTGGTGTATGCCTGTAATCCCAAAGCTACTCAGGAGGCTGAGGCAGGAGAATCACTTGAACCTGGGAGGCAGAGGTTGCACTGATCCAACATCGAGCCACTGCACTCCAACCTGGGCAACAGAGTGAGACTCCACCAGAGTCCCTGGGTCTAGTGCTGGCTCAGACTTCCGGGAATGCCAGAAGTCTGTACTGTTCTGTAGTAGGGAAGGTTCTAGGGATTAGGTATGTCCTTTCTGAGGATTGATTGCCATGCCTTGCCGAGGGCAAGAATAGTGGTGAGAGAGGGCCAGAGAAAGTGTGGTGGGCTTTTGGCCTCTGTTTCATTCTGATTTATACTCAGTACCAGTCCACTTCCTATAAAAGGAAAATTTCTACATTCATAAAATTATATACCTATGCTGTTCAATTGCTCTTGAATGTGAGAAATGACTGACTGCAAATGTGAATGCTGGTGACTAGGACACGGTGTGAAATGTTCATTTTCAGAAGGAATGAGGCATTGTTGGTGCATGCCATGAAATCCTTTTAATATTTTTAGGGCCAGGAGAAAAGGGACTTTACTCTGGTACCTTGCATGGGTCTCATTCCTACCCTTTCTTAAAGAGAGTGCACTTGAGTTCACCATGCTTTCATTCATACGTTTGTGTGTTTCCAGCCACTGAAACTGTCTAGCTATTTTAACTCAATCCAGTCCCCCAAAATACCACTCGCCAGAAACAGATCAGGAAAAACAAGAAGCAAGGTTTAGATTAAGCCTGTGAGGAGGGGGAAATGGTTACACAGGTCAAATTCCACTGAGGTAAGATTTGGGCAAAATCTACTATGGTCTACATTTTCCTACTGATCGATAGTTTTCCTGAAGCAGGTTTTCTCTTTAGGGTGCAGCCATCTTATGTTATTGTGCATTTCTGTGGTGACCAGATTTAAACTATAAATAGAACTTGCATGACTTTATTCTTCTGGGAATTAGGAGCAAATCAGCCCTAAACTCAGGTTTTGTAGGTGACTTCTCAAATTATGGTCAATGTACAGTTTCTCCTTCCTTTGTTGGGAAACAACACGTTTTTGCATGTTGGTGTCATCAAAAACTTTGCAATACAGGGAATTTCCCTAAAATGCTATGATTGTTTTTGAGGATGTCTTCAGGCAGCTGATTTCTGCCCTGAGTTTGCAAAATGAGAACCAGATTTCTTTCTGGAGGTGTAAACAGAATTACTCCTATGGAGAAGCAAGGTCAGGGCATGTAAAAATGAGTACTTCATTAGTTTTCAATTGTGTTTTATGATTTTATGTGTCTGCATTCTTGAATACAAGTGGTCCCCAGGAAAGTAAAAATATGAATCTTTCAGTTTGACTTCTAATATGGAAAAATACCTTGTTTGACCATGAATAGTTAAAAAAAAAAATCAGTCTGGCCAGGCGTGGTGGCTCATGCCTGTAATCTCGGCACTTTGGGAGGCTAAGGCAGGAGGATCACCAGATCAAGAGATCAAGACTTTCCTGGCTAACATGGGGAAACCCCATCTGTACTAAAAATACAAAAATTAGCTGGGCATGGTGGCACGTGCCTGTAGTCCCAGCTACTAGGGAGGCTGAGGCAGGAGAATGGCTTGAATCTGGGAGGTGGAGGTTTCAGTGAGCTGAGATCGTGCCACTGTACTCCAGCCTAGCAAGAGAGTGAGACTTGGTCAAAAAAAAAAAAAAAAAATCAGTCTTCCCAAATCAAAATGAGATGGAGTGTACAATGAACACATCAATGTGCATCTGACATTTTTTTGTTTGCTTTGCTTTATTTTTTTTGACTGGCAGCTTGTCTTATGACAAATCCGAGGAGGCTACAAAACCCCCTTAGTGGTGAACACAAGACATTTATTGAGTGACTAGACAGGCTGAGACACAGTGATAGGCGCTAGTGAGACAGAGTGACACTTGGACACTTTTCTGGTGACACTTGGCAAACACAAAGTCCTTGTCCCAAAGGCTGACAATTGGGTAGATGGTGAAATGAACACAGAACAAGTGTGCATGATATTAGGAGAAAAAACAAGGAGCCAAGTAACCCAGATAAGGAGCGGAGCCGGAGGGTCACAGAACCTTTCAGGAGGTCATGATGTCTGAACTGACTCTGGACAGAAAAGTAGAAGTAGGTCAAATAAAGAAGGGGGATTAGAATGGTGTTCCAGGCAGGGAACAGCACTGGCAAAGTCACAGGAGCAAGAGAAGTAATCCAGTGTGGGAAACAGCCAGCTGCTTGTAGGCAGGAAGAATGTGGGAGGAAAATGGGCAAGGCTGGTGTTGTGAAGAATCGCCTATGCCCCGTCCTGAGGGTGACGCATGGCCGCTGAGAAGCAGACAGAGGGGTCAGGGTGAGGGATGGGTGCATGATCAGATTTGGACTTTGGAGTTATTCTTTTGGCAAAAGGATGGAAATGGATTGCAGGTGGTGCCAGCGACGAGCAAGTCATTGTAGTAAAGAATGTGAAAAATACAGCAGGTCTGAGCTAGATCAGTGATGAGGGGGATGAGTGAGATGTTCTGATTGAACAGATACTTTGGGAGGTTGGTCTTGAACTCCTGACCTCAGGTGATCCACCCACCTTGGCCTCCCAAAGTGCTGGGATTACAGGCGTGAGCTGCCACCACTCCTGGCCTGTGCATACTTACAATAGCAATCATGTTGTGCATATTCACAACTGTATTTGTATGCATTTTTTTTTAAAACATGTGTTTCAGAGATCTTTCCATGCTGTTAGTTATAACAACCATGGCAGCCGCAGCTAACATTTATTGAACACTTTGTATGTGTAGGGCACTGTTCTGAGATTTTATTTAATTCTCACAACAAAGTGGGTGTTGTTAATTCTGCCTTTCAGATGACACTGAGGCACGGAGAGGTCAGGGGTGCCTGTCACACAGATAGTCAAGTGGTATAGTTGGGATTTGAGACCTGCCAGTCCTGCTTCAGTGTCTGTGAGTTTAAGAGTCTATCAGTACCATGTGATACTGCCTCTCAGGCTTCTCAACTATTGCAGAATGTTTATATTGAATCCAAGACTCTTGAAGAACTTTAAGCTCCTTTTTGGTTATATACTTAGAATTTAATTGGGCATTGCAAGCTCAAATGCACTCAGAGGCTGGGCAGGCATTGTAAATAAAAGATAATTGGAAACAATGGGACCCATGAGAAAATGGAGATTGTGTGCCCCAGTAGAGGCTTCCAAATTTGAAATTGTGATAAACTCCATTGTCAAACAAAACACATGTCTCAAAGCTGTATTGAGCAAGTGAAGCTGTGGGTGTGTGGGTGTGGAACCTTTGCTAAGTAATCCCCTGTTTAAAAACTGTACTATGTTTTAAAACACTATCAATACTAATTGACTTTAGGTGGTTCCAAAATCTTATTATTACAAGTAAGATGACAGGGATATCTTGGTACATATATGCACATATTTCTGTAGATTAGATACCAGGCAATGGACTCTGCTGAGTCACCAGCTAATAGATATTTAACATTTTATTATCTACTACCACATAAGCTCTACCAATTTGTATTCCGAACCACAGACTATGAGACTACCTATTTCTTTGCCAATACATGATAACATTCTTTTAGTTTTTGCTAATCTTTTAATGGTAAAAAAAAAAAAGGTGTCTCACTAAAAAAATTTTCGTGTTCTTAATTACTAGTGAGGTTTTTGTATGGTGGTCATTTAAATTTTCTCTTCTGTGAATTGCCCACTAAAAATCTTTGCTGAGTTTTCTATTGGGTTCTTTGTTTTTTTCTTATTGATTTTGGGATTTCTTTATATATTGTGGATTTATATTCATGGAATTTATATTCATGGTCTCTTTCAGGTAACATTAAAAAAAATGAGAGGGGGCCAGGAGCAGTGGCTCACGTCTGTAATCCCAGCACTTTGGGAGGCCGAGGCAAGTGGATCACCTGAGGGCAGGAGTTTGAGACCAGGCTGGCCAACATGGTGAAACCCTGTCTCTACTAAAAATATAAAAATTAGCTGGGTGTGGTGGCTCACGTCTGTAATACCTGCTACTTGGGAGGCTAAAGCAGGAGGATGGCTTGAACTTGGGAGGCGGAGGTTGTAGTGAGCTGAGATTGTGCCACTGCACTTTAGCCTGGGCAACAGAGTAAAACTCCTTTCCCCTTGCTCCCCCTTATGAAAAAAATGAGAGGTGGCATCAAGTATTGGTTATGAGCACAGTCCATGAAGCAAAGGTGTCTGGATTCTAATCTTGGCTGTGCCACTTACTAGCTGTGTGATCTTGGCTGAGTGACTCAACCTCTTTATATATGAGTTTCCTGGCCTGAAAAGTGGGAAGGATAATAATCGTGCATACATCACACTGTTGTAGTAGTTAATGAATAAGGACATATTAGGTTGGCATCTGACACATAATTAGCAGCATTTGAAGCAGTTATTACTGTATTATTGTCACTTTAAGCAAATATCTTCCTATCTGCTGTTTGTCTTCAACTTTGTGCTGCCTTTAGTATTAAGCAAGTTTAACTTTATATATAGACAGGGTCTGTCTCTGTTGCCCAGGCTAGAGTACAGTGGCATGTTCATAGGTCTCTGCAGCCTCCAACTTTTGGATTCAAGTGATCCTCCTGCCTCAGCCTCCTAAGTAGCTAGGATAACAGGTGTGCACCACTATATCAGGCTAATTTTAATTTTTTTTTTGTAAAGATGTGTTCTTGTTATGTTGCCCAGGCTGATCTTGAACTCCCAGCCACAAATAACCATCCCACCTCAGCTTCCTAAAGTACTTGGATTACAGGCCTGACACACTGCTCCTGGCTGGAAGTTAGAAATTTTCGAATAGTAAAATCCATCAGTCTTTCTCTTCAAAGCTTCTGAATGTCATGTCTTTTCTGAAGGAGGCCTTCTCTATCTTAAGGTTATCTGTGAACAAATTCTGTTTATTTTACTATCTATGTTGCATTTCCCTGCTGTTTAATCCATTTGGAAATCATTTTTGTGTGTACTGTGGAATAGAGCTCTACCCACTCCATGAAAGAGGCATCTAATGTACAGTGCCTACCTGGTTCTCCTGGCTGGTTCTCCTCCAGAATGTTGCCATATCAGGGGCTTGGCTTGGTCTCTGTTGGCTGATGGGTACTCCACAGTGGTGGTAGCCTGGCCAGTCTTGAGGAGGGAAAGTGAATATTGTTAAACTGGTGAATGGCTTCCACCCCACACCTTGTCGACCATTGCACATACTCTGTTCTGTGCCCGAGGGAGCTGACTACATTAGCCTGTGTTGGCCTCTGTCATCTGCTTGAGTCTGGCCAATGACAGATATCGGTGGGAGATCAGAAGACAGAATGAAAGAGAGGTCAGAGTGTTGATTCCGCTTGCTTTTTCCCTGACCGGCCACAGATTTGTCCTCTGTAAATAATCCTACTTTTAACATGTTTCAGTCCAATCTTTTGAATGTTCTCTAAGTGTCCTGCAGAGACTTCGATTCATAGAGCAATAGGAATGCAATGAATGAAAATGTGAAATGACAAAGTTTTAGATGGAAGGAAAGCAGACAAGGCTGACACATACAATAGAATTTGATAGCAATTCAGCCAAAAATCTGTGAATAATAAGGAAATATACTGAATGAAATCTTGAGTTGATGACAACTCTAATTTTTTTGCCCATTTGAGGGGAAAGTTAATTGTTTTAGTGATTGCTAGTTGCTTCGGTACTATGGAGTGTTTAGCTGGGATTTAAAGTTTGCTGTCATGTGTTATAGCACAACATGATCTCCCAGGATGAATATTTATGTTATTTCTGTTGGGGGAGGAGGAAAGAATCCTGGACAAGGAGGGAGTGGTTGGTGCTACTGTCAACACATAATTAAACAATTTTTTTCAAGGTCCTGTGTTTCAGGGACCTATGATTCCAGTGCGATAACAAGGATAAAATGTGGCTTGAGCTACAGAAGCTTTGGAAGAATTTTTAGTGATTGTATACAAAACCATTTGACCCAGGTCCTACGACTTGCCCCATGCTTTAAACTCCTTTAAAAATAGCCTCGTAAGAGCTGCGTGAAGGATGGCTGTATTTTTACCTACCTCCTATAAATCAGGACACCGTGCTGTAGACCTGGTCAAGACAAAACAGTAGAAAGGCTGAATTAGCAACTCAGTACACCTTCTGTAATGGTATATTAATTACAGATGGATAATAGTTACAGAGTGGAAATCCATCCGACACAATTGTGATTATCTCCTTATTTCTTGTTTAACTGACTTATAGAAACTGTCCATTTCTCCCTCTAATTTGTTTTGGGCAGTTTGGTACTTACTGCTGATTCAATTACCAAGAAGTTAGCAGGAAGTGATTAAAATGTAAATACCGGCTGGGCGAGGTGGCTCATGCCTGTAATACCAGCACTTTAGAAGATCACAAGGTCAGTAGATCGATATCATCCTGGCCAACATGGTGAAACCCGTCTCTACTAAAAATACAAAAATTAGCTGGGTGTGTTGGTGGCACACGCCTGTAATCCCAGCTACTTGGGAGGCTGAGGCAGGAAAATCAGCTGAACAGTTGCTCTGGTTGGGGGAGAGGAACGTGGGATGGGGGAGGTGTTGTCGTTTAGGGATTTATGTGTAGAGTGGTGAGCCACCTGATTCTGTGTCATGGAAATGCGTTCCTGCTGGATTCGAGGCAGAAGATCCATTTTCCATCCATTATGTCCCTGTGAAGGTCGTCTCCTTCAGTGTCCTGGTCACCTACAGGGAATGTTCAGTTAGAAGAGCAGAGAGCAACAGAATTTTCAAGACACAGCTAATATTTTTCAAGCCAATTAGGAGAAAAATAAAACCTCCATAGAAATAAATAATAATGAAGTATTTAAATATTACTTACTGATTAGCTTATTTATGCTCTTTTCATCCACAAAATTATAAACTCTGTGAGAGAAGAGAATATCTTCTTTACCAGTCTATATTTGGTGCCTAAGCAGTGCTTGGCCTATGGTAGTTACTCAATGGCTATGTATTAAATGAATAAGTGAATGAATTCAAGAGCAAGGAATTAGCACAAAGGACTCTGAAAAATGCAGGCATCCCTAGCACACAGCGTAGGGTTAATTAGATCACCCTGAGATTACACAAGGTAACTAATTCAATTTGTACCTTGTGGTAGACAAAATAAATAATAGCGTCCCAAAGAGTCTTTTTTTTTTTTTTTTTAAGTACCTAATGTTCATTTTCCTTAAAAAAATATTACGCTTAGGCACAATTTGCTGATGGCTTTTGAAGAGTAAGCCAGGTTTCCACAGCATCTCCCTCGAGTGATGTTTTGATTTCTCCACATTTCATAGTTAAGGCATTTTTTTTTTCTTTTCTGACAAAGTTTACGTTTTGTTGCTTGCTTTCAGGTTTTGTTTACTGAAAAAAAAAAAAACGCTCCTGTCAGCCCAGGCAACAGGGTCAAGATGCAGTTTCAGGATCCATGGGGCAGGTTACAGGGTGGCTGAGATTCGGGGGCAGGGGGAGTGAGACCAGTGAGGGGTGAGCCGAGGTTCCCAGGGAGCTCCAGGTCCCAGCGTTACCTTCATCGCTTCCATCACTCCGAGCCTCCTCAGGTCCGCGTTGGCTCGATGCTGACAACAGGTGTGTGAGGTGTGGATGTGGATGAAGCCCGGGGCCTTGAGTGGCCGCTCTGGGCCCAGCGCACGGGGCTGAGGGCGGGTGGCTTGTCCCACAGAGATGTGCCTTTCACATGTGCCCGGTGGGGTTTTGTGGGCTTCACTCAGGCCCGGGTGGGCAGCGGAAAGCACCATCTGGGGGTCTCTGACCACGCCCGACACCTTTTCCTCTTCTGGCAGTTTCAAACAGGCTGTTTTGGGGTTCAGGTTCCACTCTTGCACCCGCTGCTGCAGCCCCAGGATGACCTGAACGGCGTGCTGCAGGATGAGCAGCTTGGTCTGTGCTCTGATTTGCGGTGCATCTGGCACATGCGCCCCAACTCCCAGAAGGCACCATTAATATTGCGCATGCGCACCTGCTCCCGCGTGTTACCGGCCTTGCGCCTCTTCCGGTCCCTCCGGGCTTTCTCCTCACAGCACCTCCTCAGTGCTGCTGGTCCGGGCCCAGGGGGCCTTCAGCTCCTTCTTCGCGTCCGAGTGGTCAGCCGTGGACGTGTTCTCCTCGCCCTCCTTCTCCCGCTTGACTTCGCCGGTGGCTGCTGTGGCACCTGCTCACCCTATCCCACTGTAAGAGACCGGAGGCGGGAGAGGTCGGGGAGGGCGCCTGGCTGGCTGGGGAGGGCCGCGTGGTTGTGTATGAGGCTGGCGCTGCCTGCAAGGCCGTCCTCTAGGTGTCCGCCTCCGATCAGGCCTGCGTGCCGCCAGCTCAGCGGCACGGGGTCAGTGAAGCCCGAGGCCAGCGCCCCATGGCCAGGCAGCAGCGTATGCACACCGCCGGCCATGCCCATGGTGTGGCTGCGGAGCACGTGGATGGCCTCGTCCAGGTGGTCTTCTATCTTACTCTGCAGGCTGTGAAGAGCCCCGTCGTAGCTGGGCGATGAGGCACTGGGGGCTCCTGCTCAGGGCCACTGCGACGTCCCTGCCAGGCTCTGTGGGGAGCCCATGGGGGTGGAGGGACTGGACGAGAGGTTATTGCTTGAGTGATCTGGGGAGTAGATCGAGGCCAGTACCTTCCGGAGGGTGTCTCCGGAGCTGCTGGCTGTGGTCCCTCGGAGCCCAGGAGGTGTCGGCTCCATTTTCAGGCGGCGTGTGGCTGGAGACACCACCATAGGCAGCTTCAGGGGCGGAGGAAAAGGTGGATGCAGCCGGGAGCCCGCCGTTCACCTCTGCTCCCTGCCGCTGGTAGCCCATGTGCTCATGCTGGTGCAGGCCACCAAACGTGCTGCTGCCTCCGCCACTGGCCACGGGGCCGCTGCCTGGCAGGAGGGGCAGGGGGGGATGAGCCCCCGCCCTGCTTGGGCCCGAAGCCCACCTGGCCCAGGAGACTTCAGAGCTTGGCTGAGGGGTGCAGGCTGCCATCTGCCATTTCAAGGGAGAATTAAAGTTTCAGATGGAACTAAGGTTGCTAATTAGCTGATCTTACATTAAGGAGTTTATCCTGGATTTTCCTGATAAGCCCAATGTAATCATAAAAGTCCTTTAAATTAATCAAGGGAGGCAGAAGAGGAGGTCAGAGTCAGAGAGAGATTTGAAGGTTTGCTAGCTTTGAAAATGAAGGAAGAAGTTACAAGCCAAGGAATCCAGGCAGCCGCTGGATGGTGGAAAGGCAAGGAAACATCTCTCCTGTGGAGCTTCCAGAAGGAACACAGTTCTGTGAACATCTTGACTGTAACCCAATGAGACCCATTGCAGACTTCTGACCTGTGGAGCTGGGAGAAAATAAATCTGTGTTGTCTTAAGTCATGACCTTTGTGGTGATTTGTTACAGCAGTAATAGTAATCCCCTTATGTAGTATATATTTGTTAATTTTCACCTGTCTCCTGTGAACAGTGCCGTCATTCTTCTTTGGGGAACTCCCTTTCTCAACCCTCCAGGGACTTTGTGTAAAGTCAGGTTGTGAGCATGTGATTCAGACCTGGCACTTGGGAATGTTGTGTTTGCTTGGTCAGTTATTAGTTAAGGGATGGTCAGATCTGAGTCCTTTAATAAGCAACAGTGTTCTTCCCTGGGATCTTGGGTAGCGAGGCTTGTAGGCTTGAACACTGGAGATGTGGGGAGTCATCCCACTATCATGGAGATCCTAAAACTGAATGCAACGTGGAGGAGCTCAGAGCCAAGAGAGGGCAACTGGGTCTTCAGACCAAGCTGCTCTTGAATTTTTGAATTACATGAGCCAATAAATTCCTATTTCTCCATAAGCCAGTTAACTTTTGCTTTTTCAATTCTATCATCAAGTTTTAGTGAAGAGACATAGGAAAGTGATAGAAATAACTCTATGTCTTTTATAGTTCACATTTACATATGTGTATGTGATATAGTTTGGATATTTACCCCATCCAAATCTCGTGTCGAATTGTAATTCCTGACGTTGGAGGTTGCAATGAGCCGAGATTGTGCCACTGAGCTCCAGGCTGGGCGACAGAGGGAGACTGTCTCAAAAAAAAAAAAAAAAAAAAAAAAAGACTGTATCAGAAAGATAGTACCCTCTTATGGAAGTATGCTGTAACACATTTTAATTCTGTCTTTGAATATTCCACATTATAATCATGTTTAGCATAATGAAACTTCATCATTTGAAAACATTAGCTATGAAAAGTTTTAAGTATTACCAGGGGGTTATTTTTAAAGTGCAATAATTTTTTTGCCTTTAATTTTCTTTATTTTCACACATTAAAAAATGAAACACACTATACAAATGGTTTTCCATAGCAGATTACATGTCGGTCCATTCAGACTTGCTCTCAAAGTGCTGCCAACGTGACAGGTGCTGCCAAGGTGACAGCAGCGACCCGGGGAGGCCCTGTACTGACTGAGACGCAGTAGTATGCAGCCCTCGGTGGGAGGGTCAGTCCCCGCTTTTCTTAAATTAGGGTAAATGGCATTGGTGTCTGTATTTACAGACTTAAAATGTATCAATCCTGAGCAGTTCTGATGTAAATCTGAGAAAGTGCAATAATTTTTTTAATGATTTGTCTTCACTAAATAATTTCACTTGATTTTCTCAATATTTAACTAATCTATTTCTTTAAAACTCACCAACTTTCATTCTCACACATCAGTAGGTTTATTAGTTGAGGCTTTTCTTATTGCTGAGTTATTCAGCATCAAAGAGTAACATTTTCTCTCTGATGGTGTGGGAGCCTCTTGTAGGAGGCTTCGTTCTAGGTTTAAGGCTGTCATTTCTTTACAGAGGCTAAACTCACCAATTCAAGTACCCAGCATGGCCAGGTGGGTAACGAGTGACCTGGGTTGAATGGGGACTGTGGTTGGTCAGAAAGCCCACACCTCTGTAGGGCTCCTGCCACTCAGAACCGTTGCTTATTCTTGTAGAATGTAGACTCTTTTAGATTTTCAGCAGAGGCCAGAAATCTGGCTGTGTATGTACAGCTCTAAAGCTTTACCTATAGGATGCAAATTAAAATTTTAAAAAACTATGTAGGTGAAATAAATCCTAAACAAACAAAAAAGCCATGCTCATGGGTTTCATTGTGGCCCCAGGCCACCAGTTTTTCCCTCCAGAATGCATTGACTCATCCGTGCATCCACAGATGTCATGAGTCTCACTTTGATCGTTTGTCTAATTGTGTTTATTGCACTCTGGCTTCATTTTCAGGTGTGTTGGGACATTATTAATCCTGACATAGTAAGTACAAATGCAATGAATGTTGAGAACACTAGTGAGGAAAGGCATACATTTATGATGGAAGAACATTCGAGAGAAAAAAACTACAGAAAACGATGAGAAAAGAACTGAGTTGTGCATATGTACTAGATGAATCGATAGGGAGCTGGCATGATTCTGAAGGAGAAAGAGAATCCTACAATGTGTGGAAAGTTCATGCTCATGCAATCTACAAAATTAGTAAGAAAAGAAGAAAAGTGATTGAGATAATTAAAATCAAAAGTATCCTTGACTATAAGATTTAGTCTAAAAAGTAGACGCCTAGTAACCTAACATTAATTCAGAAGCCTAGCAATTTGTTGAAGAACTTAAAAATTATTAATACCTTGAAAGTCCTGCTTATATAATTTTTATGGCAACCCATGCTTATGTCCATTGGATCAAGGTCTTTTTGGGGATGGGGTAGTGAAATTATGAATATTGGAGCTATTAAGGAGTTTTCTGTGACCTTTGTGGATGTCACCAATGAAGATTTATTTGCCTCAGCAGATTTTCAATACTGATGAAGCTATTTTTAAATTGTGGTAAAAAATATATAACGTAACATTTGCCATTTTAATCATGTTTAACTATACAGTTCAAGGGCATTAAGTACACCTTCATTGCTATGCAACCATCATTACCATCCATCTCCAGAAATTTTTCATCATCCTCAACTGAAACTCTGCACTTACTAAACATTACCTTCCTATTCTCCCTCTCGCAGATCCTGGTAACTACCATTTCTTTTTCTGTCTCTATGAATTTGACTAGGTATTTCCTGTAAGTAGAATCATACACTATTTGACTTATTGAAGATGTTTGTGGCCGGGCACAGTGGCTCATGCCTGAAATCCGAGCACTTTGGGAGGCCAAGATGGTTAGATCACTTTAGGTCAGGAGTTTGAGACCAGCCTGGCCAACATGGTAAAACCCCATCTCTATTAAAAATATAAAAATTATCCAGGTGTGGTGGTGGATGCCTGTAGTCCCAGCTACTCAGGAGGCTGAGATGGGAGGATCGCTTAAGCCTAGGAGGCAGAGGTTGCAGTGAGCAGAGATCTCACCACTGCACTTCAGCCTGGGCAACAAAGTAAGACTGTTTCAAAAAAAAAAAAAAAAAGAAGGTGTTCTTTTTTACAAAAAGATTTATTCAGTTAACAGATATTTGTTGAACTCCCTAGTATGTGCAAAACACTGATTTACTTGTTGAGGAAACAGTGGTGAAAACAATAGGCATGGTCCTCGCTGTTGGGGTGAGGGTTGAAATAAGCATAAGGCGAATAAGATAACTTCATAGTATACTTTGAATATGTAAAATCTATAATGCTGGTTGGGCACAGTGGCTCACACCTATAATCCCAGCACTTTGCAAGGTCAAGGCGGCTGGATGGCCTGAGGTCAGGAGTTCGGTACCAGCCTGGCCAATGTGGTGAAATCCATCTCTACTAAAAACATAAAAATTAGCCAGGTGTTGTGGCAGGTACCTGTAGTTCCAGCTACTTGGAAACACTGGCGACAGAGCTGAGGCAGGAGAATCACTTGAACCTGGGAGGTGGAGGTTGCAGTGAGCTGAGATTGTGCCATTGCACTCCAGCCTGGACAACAGAGTGAGACTCTGTCTACAAAAAAAAGCAAAAAAACATAAAAAAAACCTGAAATGCCTATTAGGTGTCCAAGTGCAGATGTTGAGGAGACAGTGGGGTGACATATGCACCTGCCAGGGCATGACTGGAGATACATAATTGGAGTCATTGTCATCCACGGGTCTGCGGAGGTAATCCAGAAAGAGTGTAAACATATTCAATGAGAAAGCCTAGGATAGAGCATGACAGAGCCTCACATTTGGAAACTGACCAGTGGAGAAGGATAGACTCAGGCAGAACAGTGAGCAAAAGGTGAATGTGCTGATGTAAAAGCCAAGAGATGAGAATATTTCCAAAAGGACCGAATGGCTGGGTGAGCTGAATCCTGTGTGGAACTGGGGAAGAGGAACAAGAGATGGCCGTTGGCTTCTTGGAGTCTAACTTCTTACCTTTGGAAACTTTTTTCATTAATTTTTTTTTTAAATAGCCATGGGGTCTTGCTATGTTGCCTACACTGGTCTTGAACTCATGGGGTCAAGTCATTCTCCCATCTCAGCCTCCCTAAGTGCTGGGATTACAGGTGATCCTAACTTATTTCTAAGTAAAAGACTGGCTCTAAACAGTTATCTCTGGTCAAGCCTAAGAAGAGTTTAAAACATTTTAGCAATTTTTTTTCCTCTGAGGCGACTTGGGGCAGTGATTTGCATAGTAGGTCATGTTTTGGCATGGACAAATACTATCTTATACTCTGATGGGAATTTAATACTTTTTTATACTCTGATGGTTTTATGTGCCAGATTATTATTTTTTCATTAATCAAACGGTATAGGTAGACAGATAAGAGAAAAGCTGAGAAGTTCTCAGATGATTTTAATAAAGGCACAGAGGCTGGGGCATGATAGTCCCTGGCCACACTCAAGGTTGTTAGTTACCATCTCTCTATGACATCAGCCTGGATTATCAGAGCAGACATCACAGGGAAATGATATATAAAGACTTACGTTTTCAAACCATTTAAAATAGATTCTCCACAAAATCTCATCAAAAGCTCTGTGCCCAGTAACTAACTGCTGTACAAGATTTAGAGTTTCCCTAAGACCTCCCAATTTTAGTTAACAGGATCTTCCTGGTCAATAAATTGAAGCCAAAAAGTGGTTTAACAGCCTAAGTAAACTGTCGAATTTCCTCTCTGAACACACACTGTTTTCCTTCCGTCTCAATAAAACCCACAACTATTAGAAAACACACCCACTTCCAAGCTAAAGCAAAATGGTCACACGAGGGAAGTCACCACATGACATCCTCTGAGCTGCTTTTGCGGCCACGCAACTTAACTCTCTCCAGATGTAACTCCTCATTCCTCCGACCTCCTCATAATTTTTGTCTTGAGTGAAACTACTAAAGGAGAATTTTTTTTCTTATGTGAACTCAAAAGTAGCAGACACTGAATTGCAACTTCAGTGATAAGTACTTGATAGAGTGGGCTTTATCTCCTGACCCTGGGATGTATATATATATAACAGTGATGGTATTATGAGGAAAAAAATACCTAATACAGATGGGTCAAAAAGAGTAGATTTTAAAAATCATGATAACTCACGTACACCTACGGGCTGGCAGGAGATCAGCTAATCTATGTTGGACTTGGGAGGAGGTGGCCCTGCTTTTGTACCTCTAACTTTTATTCTTCTCCTGGGAAAAGCAGCATAGCCCTGGCATGTCCTTTTCATGGTGACAATAGAGGTGAAGGAGACCAGGCTTTATCTTGCACATGCTTTTTCCAACATATTTGCTTTCCATTTGCTACTATCCCACTGGCCAGAGCATGCCATGTGGTTGAACTCAGAAGCAAGGGTCAGGGAAAACTAGCTGGCCTTTTGATGGGAGGAACAGCAAAGCCAGGTGGCCCAGGGCTTAGATATAGGGGAGAGTGAAGAATTGGGGCTGGTAATACAACCTACCATTTAAGGGCATATCCAGTTCCCCCAAATGAGATCACTGAAAGGCATTGACCACAGGAGGAAAAAAAGTTATAACCTTCATGTTACATATTCCTTCCCCATTGTCCATGGGATGAAGGTCTTTGCAGGGATTTCTCTTTTTCATGGCTCCCCTGTCCTTGACTTGTCACTGTATAAACCTGCCCTTTTCCAGTCTCATGCTGTAAATCTCACCTGCATTGAGGGAAACTCCCTTCCCTCTCACCAGACCTCTCTGTAGGGTCCGTTCCTCTCCGAAGCACTACATTTCCCCACACCTGAGCATCTAAGCTGGTAGAATGTTCCTTAGGATGCTTGATGGTAGGTTTTGACTTTCCATGTGACCCCTTTGAGGTTTTTCCATGAGCATGCATCACAGACTCTCTTCTTTCTCCACATACATATTATCTTTCTCTCTCACACACATACCCACACACCCACCCACACCCACACCACCTTCACAAATATTCCCCTAAAGTCCTAAGGATAAGTATTAATTCTTGAAGACAGTTTGGTCTTCATAAACAGACAGAATAATATTTTCTGTATTTCCCTTTCTTTCTGTCCAACTATAATGAAATGCTGTCAGTCCCAAGATGGCTTCACGTCCCACATCAGGCAAAGCCACACCATCATCTTTCTTTCTTTGAAGAAAGTTTTCAAGCCAGAAAGGATGATTATTTTCTCCCCCTCTCCATCCCTCTCTCCATTTATCACATAAATTCAGGTTTATGTGATATTGAAATCCTATACGTATCTTTTTAATGAAGATGCTGTTAGAAGAATGAATTTCTCCTAACTCCCCTTTATAAAACTTGCAGATCTCATGAGACTTACTCGCTATCACGAGAATAACAGGGGAAAGACCTGCCTCCCACCAGGTCCCTCCCATAACACGTGAGAGTTATGGGAGCTAAAATTCAAGATCAGATTTGGGTGGGGACACAGCCAAACCATATCATCATATACCAAAATTTTTCGGTGTCAAAGAAAGTTGAGAATGTTTAATCATGTGCTTGAATCTAAATAGAATTCTGAAAGTAGAAGAGGACAAAATGTCTGTGGTTCTCATTCCCAACTCTTTGTAAAATGAAGGATGGATTCAGCTTTGTACCCTTGTATCTAGGAGCCCTTTGCAGATCTTAGCTCTTTTTATTCTCTGACTCTAAGAGAATTTAAAAGGGATAATTGAGGTCATGGCAAACCATTTCAACCTCATTATTTTAAATGGTTCTTCCTCTGCTTTCAACATAAATCCAGTAGGAATTTTCCATATTTGTTACTAATGGCAAGTTATAGGATCCTGGTTTCTGGAATTAGGCAGACCTGGATTTGAATGTCAGTTCTGCCATTTGCTATGGGGCAAACCAGCAGAGTAAGCCATGTACTCTGTCTAGCCTGCGATTCAGCAGCAGAACAGGGATCAATTCCATATTGGCAAAAATTCTTTCCTTGGCCAAACTTTTGTCAGGCTCTTCTGAGCTCTCTCCTTGACCAGAGCCAAATCTGAGCTTTTATCTTTGTCCTTGTAGTGTCCTGTTTTAGCAAGAATCCTAAGTCCATTTGGAAAGAACTCCCAACCTTCACATCTGACCAAATTCCTCCTCCATGCCCCAGCTGATATCTGATTACCTTAGTCTGCCTCAGCCTTAGCCAGAATTGCCTGACCTCTGATGTTTCCTCTCTGTGATTTTCCATCCACCAACCCCTACCCTGCTCCTTGCCTATAATCCCCACTTTTTCTTGCTGTATTCAAAGTTGAGCCCAATATTTTTCCCTACTGCAAAACCCCACTGCCGTGGCCCCTACACCCATGCTGATGGTCCTGAGTAAAGTCTGCCTTACCATCTTAATAAGTGTCAGAATAAATTTTTCTTGGACAGTATCTGTCTCATACGGTTGTGTTGAGGATTAAATGGAAAATGCACATAAATTACTTAGTGGAGAGCTTCATACAGAGTGGACGCCTAATGCATTTTCATTCTTATTGCTGTTAATGTTGTTTTTATGATTCCATCCTCAGCTCCTTCCTACTTTACTTTCTCTTCCTCAGAACAGTCTGTTAGGGACTTGGGGGTCAGTGTCCCCCAGACAGTCTCCTCTCCAGGTTAATCAACCCCAGGTGACTCAGCTATTCCCTGTGTGGTGTGGTTGAGGCATCTCCTATTTTTGTTGTTTTTCTCTCAATGATGAAATGCAGCCAATATCACTGATGTGTGGGGCTCCTGGGCCCAGAGAGACTCCTTAACCTGAGTATGGGGTGAGAGGCCACTGGCCAAAGGAATATATTTGGTACCCTCCACCTGGAGCTGGAGCCACTCCTTATATATAAATCAGTGAAAATTCCCCAGTAAATACTTGGAAAGAAGGTGGTGGGAAGAGCAGTTAGGTAGGGTGGAAGCAAGAGAAAAGGCTAGCTTAGGGGACCTGCAGCCAATTGTCCAAACTGTGAGACCACGGTGATGTCTGTGGGCAGGTACAGTTCATTCCCTACACCAAGGGCCCTACCTACTTATGTTTGGTAAATTCACTTCTACCACAAGTGTGTGGCCCAGTGCCACATATAATATGTGCCCAGAGAATGTTCATTATCTTTATTTTCTTCATGCTTTCACCCACTGTGGCAACTGTTTTTCTCAGCTCTGGATCACTGTAGATTTAAAAGTTGTCTTCTTTGTGTTAATAGTGGGCTGGGGATGAAGCCCTGCAGCCCCAGTACAAGGGCCTCCCCCCTGCTTCCCACTAACTCAGCAGTCAGCACCCTTTGGGTTCTAACCAGTGAGGAATCTACTCATTTACATCATAAAACTCAGATTTATGCCTATTGCCCATGAGAATAAAATGTTTATTTCAAGGGACAAGAAAAGTGGAGAAGGAGAATATGGCTGCTAGTGGTAAGAAATTGCAAAGCCAGGCAAAGATGAGTAAATTATATAAAAAGTGCAATTGTCTTCATCTTGTAATATGTGCATAGAGGCAGTAAGTGAAGGGAAAATATAAATATGTATAAATCTATTATACAGTCAGCAATACAAGCATATTACCTGAGTGAGTAGAAATCAAAAGACTGATACAAAGATATCCTCTTTAAAATCTTCAGCCTATCCTTAATTCACATGCTTAGAATTTTTATTATCATTATTAGAAACAGGGTCTTGCTTGATTTCCCATACTGTAGTGCAGTGGTGCAATCATAGCTCACTGCAGCCTCAAACTCCTGGACTCAGGTGATCTTCCCAGCTCAGCCTCCCAAAGCTCTGGGATTATAGGCCGGAGTCACCATGTCCAGCCTAGAATAGACACTTTTGAAGGGGGATGTTGTGAATTGAGTTGTGTCTCCTCCAAAAGATATGTTGAAGTCCTACCTTCTGGTATCCCAGAATGGCACCTCATTTGGAAAAGAGGGTCTTTGTAGAAGTAATCAAGTTGAAATGAGAAAATTTAGAGCTGACCATAATTTAATATGATTTATATGTCCTTATAAAATGGGAAAACATGGACCCAGGTCTACACAGAGGGAAGATGATGTGAGGACAGATGGGAACCCCATGTGATAAGGGAGTATCCATGTGCTGCATTTACAAGCCAAGGAACACGGGAGACTCCCAGAAGCTGGGAGAGATGCCTAGAAACAGGTGCTTCCCTAGTGCCTTCAGAGAGAACGCAGCTCTCCCAACACCTTGATTTTGGACTTCTGGTATCCAGAACTGTGAGACAATAAATTTCTCTTGTTTCAAGCCATCCAGTTTGTGGAACTTGTAGCCCTAGAAAACTAATACAGAAGAAAACTATGGAGTTTTAAAAAATTAAAAAATCCTTGTAGAAATAAAAATTGTGGGTACACATGTACCTTACAATCAATGAAGTGAATGAAAGTGGAAATACAAAACATTAAATCCAGAAAAGTCCACTATTCTTAAAAATCAATCCAACCATGATATTGGTGTCATATCATGGCACCAAAAGAAGTTAAATCCTGTTGGGCACAGTGGCTCATGCCTGTAATCCCATCACTTTGGGAGGCTGAGGTGGGTGGATCACCTGAGGTCAGGAGTTCAAGACCAGCCTGGCCAACATGGGGAAACCCTGTCTCTCATAAGATACAAAAATTAGCCAGGTTTGGTTGTGGGTGCCTGTAATCCCAGCCACTAAGGGGGCTGGGGCAGGAGAATTACTTGAATGAGGGAGGTGGCGGTTGCAGTGAGCCAAGATCATGTGCACCACTGCACTTCAGCTGGGCCACAGACGAAGACTCCATCTCAAAAAAAAAAAAAGAAAATTAAATCCCAGACTGTTTATTGTCTGGAGGCCCTGGTGTCAGGCTACATTTCTATATGGATTTTGGCCAATAATCACAAATAATGAAGAACTTGCTCGTAAACAATCCCAAAGGCAGATGGTATTTGTGGGGTTGGGAGGGTTTAAAATGGCAAGCAGTTATACCTAACATACACTGGCCATCCTGAATATGCCATTGACTTATGCATCACTGGGGGAATTATCGTTTTACTTGGCTCCCAAAACGAGCCTAAAGTTTCAATGCTTTAAACTTTCTCATGCTAAAGAAATCAACATTTTAATGTAATTAGAGTTCTGGAGGAGAAAATCTGCTATATTTAGGGAAAAGAAGATTAGACCTTAGGGAGGTACTGTCTTAGCATTCATGGACATCAATCAAAGGTTTTCATGTTCTAGATCTTCCTTCAGGCACCAGAATGAATGTTATTTTCTCTACTGGTAACCTGTGAGGATGGTGCAACGTTTTCAGAGGAAGTGTGCAATCCACAAGAGAATTCTGCCTTGTTAGAATTCTGCAAGGAGTGATCCTTATCTCATTTCGCCCAGTCTAGGCACCCAAATCTCAACTCAACATTTAGGAAGTACTGCCACAGTTAAGCTTCTATATATAAAATGATGGGAAGTGGCAAAGAGATCAACAGAATTCATTGAGAAGACTGAGCTCCCACCTCGTTTGTCCAGCTACAGAGCATTTGACTACCATGAAAGACCTCACAGGAGTTCCTCTTCTTCTTTATGATGAATATGTGCAGGCTTTAACCAGTGGGACTGGCCAAGATGGCACCTTCTTGTGTATGTCTCATGCAAATCTTGTCCCACACAGGCTAGTTTATATTGGTTGAGTGCTTTTCCCTTCAGCATCAGGCCAGGCATGGTGGCTCATGTCTGTAATCCCAGCACTTTGGGAGGCCAAGGCAGGTGGATCACTTGAGGCCAGGAGTTTGAGAGCATCCTGGCCAACATGGTGAAACCCTGTCTCTGCTAAAAATCCAAAAAATTAGCTGGGCGTGGTGGCATGTGCCTGGAGTCCCAGCTACTCTGGAGGCTGAGACAAGAGAATCACTTAAACCTGGGAGGTGGAGGTTGCAGTGAGCCAAGAGTGGAGTGATCACAGCTCACTGCAGGCTTAAACTCCTGGGCTCAAGCAATCCTCCTACCTGAGCCTCCTAAGTAGCTGGGACTACAGGTATGCACCACCACACTTGGCTAATTTTTAATGTTTTTGTTTTGTTTTTTTTTTCTGGTAGAGGTGGGGTCTCATAATTTTGCCCAGGCTGCTCTCAAACTCATGGCCTCAAACAATCCTCTTGCCTCAGTCTCTCCAAGTGTTGGGATTACAGGTGTGAGCCACTGTGCCTGGCCAGGTGTGGGTTTTGAAGTGTGAGTGATATATAATATAAAGTGAAGGATTCATCTTACTGTTTTCTGTGGGCTACAGGGAAAGCACCCAGATAAGTTGTTCTCACTGGGATTCATGAATGCCAGAGAAGTGGCAAGTATTTAAATATCTTATGAGTTATGAGCAATAAATTGGTTTATATTGAGTGGCTGATAGATATTAGAACTCAAATGTGTACATTAAATTTACTAAATTCTAATAAGATATATGTTAACATAATGGAACATTTGAAAACAATTACCAAACTATTTAAACCATGCTAACAGAATTAGGAAGGAAATGGTACATTTAGGTTAATGCATATTAACTCAGTCCTTTTAAAAGCAATATGTTTTGAGAGCTACAAAACTCTTCATATACTTTGACCAAGCAGTCTCATTCTTGAGAAATTCATTCATTGAAATAAAAAAGAAACCCTAAGTATGTAAATATGAAAGTATTCAATTTAATGCTCTTCTCTCCTCCTCCTCCCTCCTCTTCTTCTTCCTGTTCCTCTCCTCCTTCTTCTTCCCTGCTTCCTCCTCCTTCTCCTCCTCCCTCCTCTTCCTCTTCTTCCTCTTCTTCCTATTCCTCCTCTCCTCCTCCTTCTTCTTCTTACCCCCTTCCTCCTCCTTCTCCTCTTCCCCCTCCTCCTCCCTTCCCCTCTTCCTCCTCCTCCTTCTTCTCTTCCTCCTCCTCCTCCCCCGACTGTCACCCAGGCTGGGGTGCAGTGCAGCTCACTGCAACCTCAACCTCCTGGTCTCAAGCTGTCTTCCCACCTCAGCCTCCCAAGTAGCTGGGAATACAGGCATGCACCACCATGCCCTACTAATGTTTTGTATGTTTTCTCTAGAGATGGGATTTTGCCATGTTGCCCAGGCTGGTCTCAAACTCCTGGACTCAAGTGATCTGCCTGCCTTGGCCTCCCAAAGCACTGGGATTAAGGCCTGAGCCACTGTGCTGGACTTTTAATGCTGTTCTTAATATAAGAAGCTGTGAATAGCTATTTCCAATAACAGGGGGATGGTTAAATTAACCATAGTTCACTAACTGAATAGAACATTAACTATTATAATCCCATGGTATGAAGATTGTAACTAGGAGGATGTACACATATTTCTCTGTAGTAATGAAAGGGAATGATAAAAGCACATGTTCACCATGATTATGACTATGTGTGCATGTATATTCATGCATTCATTCTAGCAATTGTTTTGATCACTGATTATATAACAGGAATTGGTGCCAGGTATAGGAAACATACTGAGGAAACAATATGGTTTCTGCTCTCACTGAAGGTCAGTCAGCCGGAAGGTGGCCATTGTTACAAATGGAAAAGTACAGAAATTCACAAAACGCTATTGGAGGACAGTTAGGCAAAGATGACAGGAAGGCTTTGTAAAGGAGCTAAGATATATCTACAGTGGAGAAATCACTTGTATAAGGGTGGAGGTACTAGAAGGTACTTAAAAATTCTTAATGTCTTTATTGAGCTATAATTCTCATACCTTAAACGTGCTCATTTAAAATATACACTTTAATAATGTTTACTATACTCATGGAGTTTAATACAGCCATCACTGAAATCTAAGTAGAACATTTTCGTCTTCCCAAAGAGCACTGCATTTTTGCTCTATTAAATTTCTCCCAGTGTTAAATGTTTTTCCAATAAGGAACTAAGGTGTAGAGACAGAAACCTCTGATGTCTGGCCACGACAGGGAAGCTTCTGTTGCATGTGAAATAAACCGTAAGTATGCCATCATGTCTTTCATTTTTAATTTTATTAGTGACAAGGTAAATAGGTACATGAAAATCTTCACAGATATCTACACATGTATTTAAATAAAACAAGAGTTGAGTTCTAAGAATGGAGTTTCAGTGGTGACTAGTACATGTTATTTTTTAATTTACTGTATAAAAATCTCCAAGTTTATAAAACTTAATTTGCCCCTATTCTTGTGTTTTAAAACCCAGCTGCAAGAATTTAAAAAGGGAATTCTTTGAAGATAAATACAGATAGACCTTAAGAGGAGCACAGCATTTTATGAATTATGAAAGCAATCGGCAATGCTCTAACTAGAAGCAGATACACTCAGTGCGTTGTCAGTGTCTTCTCTGGGCAGAACTGATTGCTGGAAGGTTCAGCTGACCTCAGTTTCCTTCTTCCTCCATTTGCTTCCATATTCTTTTTTTTTTCCTTTGAGGCAGAGTCTTGCTCTGTTGCCCAGGCTGGAGTGCAATAATGCGATCTGAGCTCACTGCAACCTCTGCCTCCCAGGTTCAAGTGATTCTCCCTGCCTCAGCCTCCAGAGTAGCTAGGATTACAGGTGCCCACCACCATACCTGGCTAATTTTGTATTTTTAGGAGAGATGGGGTTTCACCATGTTGGCCAGGCAGGTCTCAAACTCCTGACCTCAGGTGATCCACCCACCTTGGCCTCCCAAAGTGCTGGGATTACAGGCGTGAGCCACTGTGCCCGGCCTTTCCATATTCTAAGGGGCAGAGGGCCACTGTGTGCATGTACATGTGAGTAATGGCCCTCTGCAATTCCCATAGGCAGCAGTGCCTGTGGGCAGGTGGAAGGTGCCTGTCCCTCCAGGAAGGGACCATCTTGCCTGAGACTCTGGGATGGTACAGTTCCCGTGGAGCCCTCATGCCTTGCTTGGTTCTGGGTCTCACTCTTCCTCCTGCTGTCTCTAGTTCCTTCCAGAAGAGGCATAAACTATCTCAACAGGACTCTGTTTATGTAACCCTAAGAGTTCTCATTTCCTTCACAAATATTGGCTTAAAGACAAGGGCTGCATTTTTTTCAGGGACCTTTTAGGACCTCAAATCTGAGGAGCTAATCACTATTGGTCCCAGATGAGCCAGGATCACCAGAGTTAGGGCATTACCTGGGGGCAGAGAGAGCTGTCTGGCATCACTCACATCATATCCTATAGAAAGCCACCTACTTGTAAAACCAGCTCTACCTGGAGGACTAACACCAAAGGCCCTCAGAGGCTGCTGTGGACCCCTTAAATTCTTTGAGGCAAGTTCAGTGCTCATCCATAGCCACACAAACCAGCCTTGAGTTCCTGACAGACCCGAAGCTGCTACCAGGACAGTATTCAATTCACAGGCAGGAAGAGCATGAACTGCAACAGCGCGCTCCTCCATGTGCCTTTCATTTGCTCCTCAATGAAGTTCCGCAGCTGTGGCCAAATGGCTCCGCTCCAGGTTATGGCATGACATAAAATTTAATGTCTGTGAGCTTGGCTCATCCTTCAAATAAAGCGTGATTGTTGAAATTGGGACACAAATTTTTCCAACAGCTTTGTAAACTAAAGGATTTGGGTCAGCTTGTTCTATCATACTTAACATTTAGGAAATTAATTTTAAAAAATAACTAATGCCAGTGTAAACATGCTTCAGATACATAGGTCTATAAAGTATTGCACATAAAAATTCGGTCAGTATTTCCTCATAGTAATTTCTCATTATTACAAAAAGGATACAAAATTGTGCAGACTATAAATTTGGCTGGTCAGTTTTACATCAAAAATGATATTACATGATTATGAATTATTTACAAGAGTTTTAAACATAAAGAATTTGTGATGGTTAAATTCAAGATGATGGGAAAATAGCTTAAATAAAAGATTATTCTCCAAAGTTGTGTACTATAAAGATTAGCAGTAAAAATAAGTAGTAAAGTTGGAATAAGCAATTTTAAATAAAATCTTTAGGAATCATTTTTCCCAGTTTGGCTCATACCTGTATAATTTTATATTTTTGTCTAAGTTATGTTCAACATGCTTTCTCTGTGTATACAAGTACAAGGCATAGCACAAAAAATAGGTATTTAATCCCAAACTAAATATCTGTAAGAAGTGTTGCTTCTTATAGATATTAAAAGATTTACCCATATTGTTAAATTGCTTTTTAATTAATGAACTCTAGACATTTTATCATTCATTACTTTTAAACACTCCAAAGGGTGGAGAGTACCTTGAAATTCATGTATTAACTAAGTTAATGGAAAGATATACAAGGAAATATAAATGCAACATCTTGCAAAGCTAAATTAAGCAGATGTGAGTCCCTGGATAATGTGAGTGAATGGAGTTTCAGATTGAAGGCAGCAAGGTATTAAATAGAACTGATTCCTAATGTCAATCTTCCTTTCCTTAGCACTGCCTAAATTCTGAAGAAGCTTTTCTAAATGAGTTATCTGCACACAGTGGTTCTTAGGAGGAAACTCAGTGAGTGATTTTGAAAACCAGCTAACCAAATCTTAATTTCCAAATCCTCTAGATGACCAGATTCTCAACCTAGAGACATGGAAAATAAATAAATAAACTGTAACCCTCACTCACAAGATTATTTTTGTCGTTTCAAAAGTACTTTCACAGTACCAACAACATATTGCTTGTCTCCCTGAGCCATAATGTCATTAGAAATGTTTCTTTTCCATAGGGAGGTGTCAAATGTTCCATTGGATACAGTAGTGTTGGACGGTTTGGTCTTGGTTCTAAGTTCTATAGTAATTCAGTCATTTCACCTTAGTTCACCTTCTAAATTCTATAGTGATTCAGACATTTCATCTCTGCAACTTAAGTTGGATTGATCTGGACTGCAACTTATGTGCCCATACCCATTTCAAAGTGCCTGCCAAATACAGAACGATTAAAGCAAAAAAAATCTTCCACAATAGCTGATGGCTTCTCCAGTGTTGGTGATTCCTTTTCCAACAGGCTCATGGGGCACTCATGACAATTTCTCCAAAGTGCTGTGTAGATGAGGTGATGCTTTCAGGGTCCCCTCCATTTCCTAGGTCACTGTCAGGTACAGGAAAGCCTTGACTTTTAACCCTCATGTTCTTTGTTTTTCTTTGAACAGTACCAGCGTTTGAGATCTTTGGTCTTTTTTTTTTTTTTCCCTGTCATGCCTCAGAGGTCTTGTCACTTGTCAGCTGTTCCCTGTCGGTCATGTCCTCCTGAGGAGGTCTGGCTCTGTCAAAGAATCCACACTACAAAGAGAAAGATGGGCTATAAAAATCAAGTCATCCTGGGAACCTGTGAAACCCCTCATTCAATGAATTTTCAATTCATGTATGTATGTATGTATGTATGTATGTATGTATTGAAACAGAGTCTCGCTCTCTATCCCCCAGAGTGGAGTGCAGTGGTACAATCTCAGCTCACTGCAACCTCTACCTCCTGGGTACAAGCAATTCTCCTGCCTCAGACTCCCAAGCAGCCGCGATTACAGGAATGCACCACCACACCTAGCTACTTTTTGTATTTTTAGGAGAGACAGGGTTTTGCCATCTTGGCCAGGCTGGTGTCAAATTCCTGACCTCAAGTGATTCACCCGCCTTGGCTTCCCAAAGTGCTGGGATTATAGGCGTGAGCCACTGCACCTATCCCTTTATGTATTTTCGAAGGAGCCTGGAGTTCTGGACATATAATCAGCCCATTTCTCCCAATTAGGAGGTGACAGCAGAGTGTTTGTTACTTGTAGAGAGGAATTTATTGCATAGGGCAAGGTGAACAGGAGGGCAGAGCACTCACGCCCTTTCTCCCGCTCTGTAGTGGGAGTAGCAGATGTCCCTCTTTCATACAAACCACTTATGGACCTTGGATATTTTCCTGAGATCACAGCAATGTGTCCCAAGGATTTCCCGCATGCTTGAGAGAGAAAAGGACTAAAACTGCTGAGAGAGAGAAGGAGCCCAAGCACTAACTGTGGACCAGCAAAGCAAGATTGTATAAAGTATGCTGCCGGCTGCTTTGGGGTGGATTATAGGAAGAAGTGAAGAGATGGCTGCATATCCCTTGGCGCCTGGTGGAACATAGAGCATATATAGAGGGAGAGTCTATCTGTCATTTATTTCAATGCCATAACCAGGTAGGCACAGAATCTTAGTGACTTTCCAAAGATTAGTCAGCAACTCAGGAAGGGGTGACTCTAGAATTTTCCTCCTCTTCAATGTCAAATTAGTACTTTGCCAATTAAATTATATGTTTTCCTAGAAACCTAGAACCTCAATTCTTACTTATGTTTCTCATGTTGGAAATCAATTAACTGAGTTTGGCTTATAGACATTGAATCATCTGTCTTTCCCAGAGCTACTGGAATATTCTGTCAATTGGCACACATGACTGTGTCTTATATTCACTGGAAATACAGTTACTATGAGTGACAGAATAATACAAAAGTCCATTCTAAAGGTATGCCTTAGACCACATGAGTGTAGGATGGCACAAACAGCTGATAATGATCAGAAACACTATTCTTTAACTCAAAGCCAAGGTTTTCTCAGTTTATAAGTCTATTAGTCATGCTGCATATTGTTTCAAAATAAAATGCACCATGATTTTAGGGAACACATCATAGTTATCAAAGGTGTGATGGGGTTACTCTTATAGTCATGTAACTGGGACGTCATTTCCATTTTGGAATGGAAGGCTCTGTGAAACTTGGGAATTGTTTAGGTTGGTGGGCCAGAAATTAATTCCTCTTGTGGACTTTCAGAACAAACCTCAGTAAAATACATGAAAGACTAACTTCAGGCTTCCCAGTGGAGACAAACTAATTGGCAAGATTAAAAACCAACTCCAAGCATTCTATAACATGCATGATCTATTTGGCCTCATTAATAGTTGAAATGAAAAATCAAAATTGACCTATATTAATTACATCTGTAGAGTGCCTATAAAAAAATTTCAAAGGATTGATGATAGGGCCATATCAATAAAAATCTTATGATCTTGGTTAATTAAACAAGAAAAAGAAGTCTTCATTAGAATATTATCACTGTAAGCATATTGGAAAGAAGATCACAGGTTTTAGTTAATATAGCCTAACTCTCTCTATATTTATTTACAAGAAATCTCAAGATGAAAGCAACATTAAGCACACCCAGTCATCTTAAATGTCAGCTACACAAACATTAAGTATGCCAAAGCTAACAAGACATGATTTTTCCTTTATAGCCTTCAGGCTGTTCAAAATTTCCAAAAATGCCTCCACAATTGTCTTTTAAAGTTCCTAACCATATCCCTCTAAATTCCCTCAATAGCCCCTCTAGTTTAAAAGGAAAATAAAGTAAATCCACTTACCTTCCATAAAGCTAAGGTTAAAATGGCCAGAACCAATAATCCAAGAAGTATTGCTAGTATTATTACCCATAATGGGATTGAGAAGGAAACATTCGGGGTTGCCCAAATAACTGATGTCTTAATCTGAAATGGAAAACAAAGCAAATGAGCTCTAATGTGGACACTGTGTGGTAAAATAAAATGGTAATTACCAATACAATATTGGAAGTTGATCTGAAAGATCCATATGACAATTGAAATCATCTAGGGGAGATCTGAGAGGTAGCACTTGAACATGAACTCTTAAAAGCTAGCATGTTCCAAGATCTGCCTAGTCCTGTGAAAGTCTAGAGATACTTGGTGGGTGAGTGACTTCTAGCCACGGAAACCCTAGAATAGAATTGATTGGGTCAGGAATCAACAAGGTGGAAAGGAATGGCCTTAACTTGCACCAGACATTTTAATGGGAACAATGGCCAAAATAGACTTAATAGAAAACGGAATGAGTCTGTCTACCATGTTTCTCCTTAGAACTCAGCTAGCCTCATTGAGAAAGGTAAGCTCGTGAACAACCATGAATCCTTGGATGTGCAAGAAAGGTGGAAATCATCTCATCGAATCCTTTCATTTTACAGATGAGAAAATTAACTCCCAGAGGGACTAAATAATTCATTCCCACAATGAATTAGTGTCAATACTAGGTCTCTTTATCCCTAGATTCTGTGCTCTGTCAGTGAAGAATATCCCAGAGCACGAGGCTAGGCATCTTGTATTTTATGGAAGTAACTGCAGTGTGCAAAGCAAATGTTTAATTGTCCTGATGTGTTGGAGATGACTTTAATCATAAATCCAAAGATCTGGCCAACGTGGTGGCTTATTCCTGTAATCCTAGCACTTTAGGAGACCAAGGCAGGAGGATTGCTTAAGCTCAGGAGGTCAAGACCAGTCTCGGCAACATGGCGAAACTCCATCTCTATTAGAGATACAAAAAATTAGCTTGGCATGGTCACACACACCTGTAATCCAAGGTACTCAGGAGGCTGAGGCACAAGAATTGTTTGAACCTGGGAGGCGGAGGTTGCAGTGAGCCAAGATCGTGCCACTGCACTCCAGCTTGGGAGGCAGAGGTTCCAGTGAGCTGAGATCGTGCCACTGCACTCCAGCCTACACCACAGAGTGAGACTCACTCTCCCCCCACCAAAACAAACAAAAACAAAGATCGGATGGGGACTGGAGCCCATTTCATCCCCCACTATTGTAAGGGACCTTAGAGGAAAATGAGACCTTCCTAACCTGGTTCCATGCTCAGTGTCTATGAACCACTCCCTCTGTGTGCAGAAGCACTTCTATTGCTCCTATGTTGGAGGCCTGTGCCTCCAGAGCCCAGACCGCAAAGAAGCTATAGATTCCCAAAGAGACCCAGCCATGCTGCTAAAACCTTTTTGTCAAAGAAAAGAGCAATAAATTATTCTTGGATGCAGACGTTAATTCACTAAGGTAGGCATATCTGGTTTTAGCAGAGTGGCAAGCATTGCCTCCACTCAGTTAGTCTGAGGGCTCCTAGTTTTAAATGTGTTGGTTGAAAGGATCATGATTTCAATCCTGAAACACACTCAGGAACTCCAGGATACATTCTATATCCACCCATCAGGAGAGGCTGAGACTAATGACTGAGGTTGGCAGCTCTGAGATTTGCTCTGTCAGAAAATGTCTGGGTGTTTTCACAGCCTGAACCCTGGCACTGAGCCCTAACCATGCTCACTTTGTTGCTTCTGTCTTCTTTTGTGTATGTGTTTGTTTGTTGTTTGAGATGGAGTCTCACTCTGTTGCCTAGGCTGGAGTGCAATGGTGTGATCTCGGCTCACTGCAACTTCCGCCTCCCAGGTTCAAGCGATTCTCATGTCTCAGCCTCCCCAGTAGCTGGGATTATAGGCGTATGCCACCATACCCAACTAATTTTTTTTTTTTGTATTTTTAGTAGAGATGGGGCATCACCATTCTGGCCAGGCTGGTTTAGAACTCCTGACCTCAATTGATCCATCCTCCTCAGCCTCCCAAAGTGCTGGGATTATAGGCGTGAGCCACGGCAACCAGCCACTTCTGTTGTCTTAACTAGAGTTGAGCATCCTGATGGTGCTCTTCTCAGCTTGTCTTGGTTTTTATTGCTCCTTTCTTCTTGATCTGTGTCCCTCATGCAGCAGACACTGATGACTCAATCCACTTGATTCTTCAGCCCCAAATGTTATTTATATCGACACTAATAAAGGAATTGACAGAGGAGTGAGACAGGGAGGGAGTCATTCCACCTTGACAGGAATGTGCCAGGGATGTTAGATGTTCTTCATGAGAAAAAGGCTGGCTTCAACCTACTCATTACATTCTCTTTCTTTGCCTGTTAACTTTCCTTGCTAGCATTATCCTTATTTTATCTGACACATCAGTGTGAAGTATGACAGTCCTCACCATGGTGACATTACATACACCCTGCTAGCCACTGTTTAAGGATGAGACACGTGGTTCATATGTTGAAGAAACCTATTTCAAGGACCCGCCATGGTATCAATGGCCGTCAAGATGCTATAGCCTAAGTAATTTATTCTGAAATAATCTAAGTAATGTATTCTGAAATGATCTAATATTACACATCCTCATTCATACATGGGAGCTAAAAAAAGTGGATCTCAAGGAGGTAGACAGTAGAATGATGGTAACCAAAAGCCGGGAAAGGGTGGGGAGGGCTTGATAAAGACAGAGGTTGGCTGACAAACATTAAGTTAGGTAGAAGGGATAAGTTATAATGTTCAATAGCACAGTAGGGTGATTCTAATTATCAGTAATTTATTGTCTATTTCAAAATAGCTAGAAGAGATTTGAAATGTTCTCAACACAAAGAAACAATAAATGTTTGAGACAATAGATATCCTAAATTTCCTGATTTGGTCACTACATTATGTGCATGCATTTCAAAATATCATGTGTACTCCACAAATACGTACAATTATGTATCAATTGAAAATAATTCTTTGCATGTATACAGCTACATGAGCAAATCAAGAACTAGATTATTTCTCTTTGTGTACCCTTCCTTAGTTAATTACATCCGATGACATGTATGAAGTCACTACTGAATCCTAACATTTTACTGTACTCAGAGAATGGGCATGAAGTGATATTTCAAGATGAGCATAACATTGCTGGAAGCAGACTCACACAGTTTTGATAATGAGAATTTCAGAATTTTGGAAATGAAAGGGCAGTAGTGGTCATTTACTCACAGGCCAATTACAATTACCCAGGAGAGAGAAATCTGGAGCCATGGAAAATTCCGAGGTTTCATGTAAATGTTACTTCCTCATAAGCCCCAAGTCCACTGAGAACACAGTATAGTTTTAGTCCCTATTTTGAGCATATGTCAAAGCTCACCAAAATTTTCTAATAGGTAATTCAGGGTGATATAGGTGATGAATCTTTCCTCTCCTGGTTTACCTAATTAATATCTCAAGGCCGGGAGCAGTGGGTCATGCCTATAATCCCAGCACTTTGGGAGGCCAAGGTGGGTGATCACCTGAGGTCAGGAGTTTGAGACCGGTCTGGCCAACATGATGAAACCCTGTCTCTACTAAAAATATAAAAATTAGCTTGGCATGGTGGCAGGTGCTTGTAGTCCCAGGTACTTGGGAGGCTAAGGCAGGAGAATTGTTTGAACCCAGGAGGCAGAGGTTGCACAGATCGTGCAACTTCATTCCAGCCTGGGCAACAGAGCCAGACTGCATCTCAAAAAAAAAAAAAATTAATATCTTAAGTTGCTGCCTACTATTTTGTGTTGAAAATAGAAAAGAGTTCAAGTTTTTTAAGTTAGAGAAAACACAAAACATACTAAAGGAGTTGAAATAGCGGTTATAGGTTCTTTAATTGTTAGTTTAATAAAAAGAAATGGGATGGGCTGAGTGGATGCCCACTGAATACTTTGCTTGGTGACTTTGCCACTTGGTTATTGCAGGTTTTGATGTACCATCTATAAAACTGGTCTATCCATAGAGATAAGCAGAGAAGGTCACTGACAAAGAGCTAATAAAGACATTTGAAGTTTTTTTTTTTTGGTAGCAGTGATGAAAAAGTACAATTAAAATGTAAATTTGATGAAGATATGCTTCTTAGGGTTTTTTGAAGCACAGAAAAACTTCATAGGGATAGTTACAGAACCTACTGGCTTTGTGTTTATATTTGCTTCCAAAGAGCCTGACAGCAGGGTCTTTAAAAGGTCTGTGGGGAGATGATTCTCATGCAGTGATCACAAATTAGAAAATTGTCTTTCAGTTCCCAAATTCTGAAATTCTCATCATCAAAACTGTTGCCAGTCTGCTTCCAGTAACATTGTTTGTTTTAAAAAAATACCACTTCAGGCCAGGTGCGGTGGCTTGTGCCTGTAATCCTAGCACTTTGGGAGGCTGAGATGGGTGGATCACTTGAGATCAGGAGTTCGACACCAGCCTGGCCAACATGATAAAACCCCGTGTCTACTAAAAAATACCAAAAAAAAAAAAAAAAAATTAGCCAGGTGTGGTGGTGGTGGTGGACACTTGTAGTCCCAGCTACTCAGGAGGCTGAGGCAGGAGAATCACCTGAACCCGGGGGGCAGAGGTTGCAGTGAGCCAAGATTGCACCACTGAACTCTGGTCTGGGTGACAGAGCAAGACTGTGCCTCAAACAAACAAACAAACAAAAACCACTTCATACCCTTTCTCTGATGTTAGAATGATGCATGTCATATACACTTAAGATGAATGCATGTCATATACATTTCCTACAGGTCATCATTAGAGAGAATTCATTCATGCAATTTGTTAGAGGGAAGGAGTATGCAGAGTCTTAAAAGAAGGCAACCTCTGAGTGACTTTCCTGCCATGTCTGCTTTCTGCTTTCCTGGTCCTTTCACCTGTAGGATGTCCATGTTGTACTAAGGCTGCCCAATCTTCTCAATCTAAAATGAGTGCAGCTGCAGAGACCTTCCTTCACCCTTGGTGTTTTCCTAAACTTATCTAGGCTTTTGCAGAATAGTCCAGAAGTCACTACAGTAATAACAGTGGAAATACAGAAAACCAACACAGCGACCCAGAGCATTTCTTTGGGCATCCAGTGCAGAGGAGATATTTGACTCTTGATGGAAAGAGTTAGACAAGGAGCCAAATTTAATATTCAAATAATTGAAGAATTTATTTTCTGCTGCACTGTAATGATTCAGTGTTCAGTTCTATTTCGCTGAATCAGGCAATCTTGTGCTTGCCTCTGAACACAACATCATTAGAAGTCATGTATCTATCTCAGAAAGAAAGGTCTTTTTGGGAATAGCATGATGGGGAGTCATGTGACATATTCATGTCTCTAAATCAGTAAATGGCAATGGGGCATCCATGTGCAGGTAGAAACCAGTAAAGCAAAGCTTTTCTTTAAATTCCATGCTCCGTGTAGATAAACTAGAGATTTGACTGCACAGGCAAGCTTAAGAGAAGAGTACTTAACTGATCACCTTTACAGGACCAAAGTTACTTTAAGTATGTGCTAGTGCTGTGGGATTGCAGGCTAGTTTTGGGGAAAGCTCGGCAAGAAAGAAAATGTTAACAAATACCAATACTTTGTTATTTCTAATATCTATATTTGTCTTATAGCTCATTTTCACAAGCCTGCAGGAAGCTTAGATTGAATTATCCGTTGGATAATAAGAAATGAAGAAAAATAAGTCCCAGCGGTTAGAGTTTCTCATGACAAAACACTGACATATACTAAGAATATTTCATTCATTTCAAATAATATTTATTTATTTTTAGAGACAGGGTCTCACTCTGTTTTCTAAACTAGAGTGCAGTAGCATGATCTAGCTCACTGCAACTTCTGGGCTCAAGCAATCCACCTGCCCCAGCCTCTTGAGTAGCTGGGACTGCAGGAGTGCATCACCACACCTGGCTCATTTCAAATAATATTTATTAAGCACTCTATGTTCTCTGAAGCTCTGTAGGTATTATCAGCTCAAACCCATAACCTTGCCTTTGATCAGCACTGCCCAATAGAAATAAAAAGCAAGCCACAAGCATAATATAAAATTTTCTAATAGTCGGCCGGGCGCAGTGGCTCACGCCTATAATCCTAGCACTTTGGGAGGCCGAGGCGGGTGGATCACGAGGTCAAGAGATCAAGACTATCTTAGCCAACATGGTGAAACCCCGTCTCTACTAAAAAGACAAAACTTAGCTGGGCGTTGTGGTGCATGCCTGTAGTCCCAGCTACTCGGGAGGCTGAGGCAGGAGAATCACTTGAACCCAGGAGTGGAGGTTGTAGTGAGCTGAGATTGCACCACTGCTCTCCAGCCTGAATGACAAGAGCAAAACTCCATCTCAAAAAAAACAAAGGATTGAAAAGAAGCTGGGGATGTTAATTTTAATAACATTTTATTTTCTCTAACCCTAAATATCAACTATTATTTATTAATGATAAAACTATTATTCTTTCAACATGTAATTGATATAATTTACATTCTTTTTTTACTAAGCCTCCAAAATCCAATGTGCATTTCACACTTGCAGCATATAACAATTGTTAAATTTTTAATGGTTAAAGTGAAATGTAGTCCTATGAAAATAATACAACTATGTTTAATGGAAAAAAAATATTGTCTACTGCTTCAGTTTTTAAGTTTACATTGAAATGTGTGAAAATGAAATAAAATCACGAGTTCTTCAGCTCCACTAGCCACGTTCCAGGTACTCAGTATTGACATGTGCCTAGTAGCTACCATATTGGACTGCATAATTCTAGAACATTCTGTATAATTTCATGCAATGGTGCAATTGCCTGAATTACTCAAGTCTTTCATTATAAGATTATTTTACCAAGAAGGTGGACTCAGGGCAGAAGATGAAATGTATTTAGGACTAAGTGTTTACTTTCAGCATGGGGGCTTGTAATGAGATATTTCAATTGCTTTAGGAAAGAAGTTTTCATTGTTTAACACCCACTTATGAGTGAGAACATGCGGTGTTTGGTTTTCTGTCAGTTTGCTGAGAACAATGAGAACATATGGACACAGGGAGGAGAACATCACACACTGGGACCTGTTGGTGGTGGCGGGGCTAGGGGAGGGATAGCAGGGGGTGAGGGGATAGGGGAGGGATAGCATCAGGAGAAATACCTAGTGTAGATGACGGGGTAATGGATGCCAAACCACCATGGCATGTGTATACAAACCTGCACATTCTGCACGTGTACCCCAGAACTTAAAGTATAATTAAAAAAAAAAAAAAAGAAGTTTCATGTTAAGTAACTGGAGTACTTAAATTTAGGGAGAACAATCTTGTGCCAAGTAGTCAATAAACTATTTTAATACATTTTTATTTATCAAGAACTTCTAGCTATTTTTAAAATAGCTCTAAGTAAGTTTAACAAGTCACTTTATTATAATTATCTGTAATTTTAGAAAGTAGTATTCATAAATTGTAAGTGGTTTAGATTTTCTTAAAATGATTCTAAGTAGGGAACATTTAATCTTACCTTCATCATGTCGTAAATCTTTTTGTTTTTTTATTGTGGAGGAAAGGCCATAAATAAACCTTTAATACGCCTACATTTTATTGTCGACATTTATGATATGTTTTTGTATATTTTGACAAAAAATACCAAGGTAGAAGGAGAAAAGCTCCCTTGTATTTGCAATGGTAATTAATGTTGACATCTGTATTTATGTATCACAAAATCTTGTGTAAACATACTTCAGTGGGGTCAGAAGAATGTTTTAAATAAACGTACCAAGACGCCCTACCAACAGTGCCACTTAAAAGAAAATAATAACATGAAGTGGACTAGCTGAGCCCACATTTTGACAACATTTAAACAGCTTCCCTATGAGACAAGCGGTTCCCATCATAAATTTCAACTCCAAATAATTGTTTAATATAAGAGTTCCATATTAAGGTGCTGAAGTTTTGCTAACAATTCTGAACACCAAATGGGTTCACAGTTTACACAGGAATTTTTAAATAAGGATTTTCAAGAAATAGTTTGTAATAACCACCTTTGGGATTACACTAAACAATCCCACTCTCTGCTAGATGTAAATGATAGAATTGGGTATTAGTTGGATGATATGCAAAGGCCAAAGTTCCTTGGTGAGCCAAAAATGTGTTCAAATAATTGAATTTTAATGTCTTCTGTTGCACTGTAATGATTCAGTGTTCAGGCATATTTCCTTGAATCAGGCAATCTTGCCTTTTGCACATGACGAGCATCACATGGCATGGGGAATTTTATTTGTTACAAACACAGATAGTATGTACGTAGCAAATGGTAAATGTGATTTTATTCCATAGGTAAAACTAATATGGACCTCAAGAGATGGCTGAATTATGGCTGTGTTGAAAAGGGAGTATAAACAAACTAATCGTCACACAAAAGGGTCTAGGAAAACAAGCAAGTAGTAGTTATTACAGAAGAAGGAACAAAGAATGACATTCCTCAGCGGCAGATTAGAGCTCTCATGCTTCTCAAACTACCAGTTCCAATGGATTCCACCACCTTATAGCAATTCCCTTTTTGCTGAGTTTTTTTTTTTTGTTTTTGTTTTTTTTTGTTGTTGTTGTTTTTGAGACAGGGTCTTGCTCTGTTGCCCAGGTTAGAGTACAGCGGCACGATCTCGGTTCACTGCAACCTCCACTTCTGAGGCTCAGGTGATCCCCACTGCCTCAACCACCCAAGTAGGTGGGACTACTGGCATGCATCACCATGCCCTGCTAATTGTGTGTGTGTGTGTGTGTGTGTGTTTTGTAGAGACAGGGTCTCACTATGTTGCCTAGGCTAATTTCAAATTCCTAAGCTCAGGCAATCCACCTGCCTTGGCCTCCCAAAGTGCTGGGATTACAGGTGTGAGGCATCCTCTTGGCCCTGCTGGGCTCCTTTGGAGAGAAGAATGACAAGGCCTTTGAGAAGAGTTCACTATAAAAAAATGTCTGCTAGCTCCACTCAGAGTTCTTCTCTCACATCAAGCCACAGTAAGGCAGAGTTTTCCTGTGTGCTGCATTGCTAACTTTGCACTGGCAAGGTCTTCTCCAGTTAGTCAGATATTGGAAGACTTGAAAATGCTTCCATTCTTGAATCCTTTTCCAATAACCTTTACATAAATGATGTGGTAAATCACCTACATCAGATAAAAAGTCTTTTTTTTTTTTTAAATTCAATAACAGGGCTGCCAGGGCTGCAGAAAGCATGTATCAGATTATTCTGTGGATCTTTTGAGATGAGTTGAGAACAGCAGGTTGTCACCTGTGGCCAGCGCAGAAAGATGCAATCCTATTGATGGAATCAACTGTAACATGTGTTTCTGTTAGGGAACACGTGCTTGGGAAAAACAAAAGGACCTAGATTTATTTCCCTTAGCGCTGTAAACGTTTGAACATTTTTGGATGAAACTTCTATATTAAAATTCCAAAGCCTTTGTTTTCTAGTTTGAACATAAATCCAAAATACAGAAGACATCGCTGGAAAGAAAGAGAGGTGGTCTAAATGAAGAAAGATGGGGCAGTGCTTGTTTTAAATACCACCAAAGTTTACTGAAATATTTTTACCGTGCACATCTTTCTTGCTTTTTTTCCGAAGAGATGAGGTCTTGCTTTGTTGCCCATGTTGACAGTGGGTGTGATCATAGCTCACTGTAACCTTGAACTCCTGGGCTCAAGCGATCTTCCCACCACTGTGCAAATCTTTTTGAGATTGAGTTTCCTTCTGTCACCAGGCTGGAGTGCAGTGACACCATCTTGGCTCACTGCAACCTCAGCCTCCTGGGTTTAAGCGATTCTCCTACCTCAGCCTCCTGAGTAGCTGGGACTACATACATGTGCCACCACACCCTGCTAACTTTTGTATTTTTAGTAGAGATGGGGGTTCACCATGTTCGCCAGGATGGTCTCTATCTCTTGACCTTGTGATCCACTCGCATCGGCCTCCCAAAATGCTGGGATTACAGACATGAGCCAACATGCCTGGCCTGTGCAAATCTTAATTGCCATTTTCAATTTGGGCTTATTAGACTTAGCCAGAGAAGGGGAGACATTTTGAGAGGTTACTCTCACTTATTAAGATTTGAGACTAACTTGTTCCAGGTACAATGCTAGAGCTTTACACATATAATCTTATTGATCTTGTTAACAATTTCATCAGGTGGATGTGGTTGACAGTCTCAGGGAGATAAAGTGACTTCCCAAAGGTTTCCTAATTAGAGCAAGGCAGAGCCATGATCAAGCCCAGGTGACTCTATCTTGAAATCCTTGGATTTTCCTCTAGGCCACCTGCCTGTTCTAGACGTTCTCAACCCTGGCTCCGCTGCAGAATTGTCCCTCATAAGACTTTTAAAGCACAGTGTCAGGGTCCCACCTCTGACCTGCTCAATATTTGGGGTGAGGTCTTAGCATGGATATATTTTTTTAAGTTGCATGAGTGATGATTCTGCTGCATACTCAGGGTTGAGAATCACAAATCAAGTGGTTAATTTATATCACTGAAAGTAGCCTAGGCTGGAAAGATTCAGTGTTACAAATAAGTTTATGATCTAGGCTACAAAGAGATGACAATAGTGTTAAGTTACATACCATCCAAAGCAGTGCTTCTCAAACTTCACCATGCCTAGGAATGCCCTGATGATTCTGATAAAATGCAGACTCTGACTCAGTGAGTCTGGAGAGGTCTGTTTCTGTATTTCTAATAACCTCTCAGGTGATGCTGATGCTGTTCATCTGCAATCACATTTTGAGTAACAAGGTTTAGGGGACCAAGAGTTCAAGCTGTGGATGGGAAATATCCACTGACTACCAAGGGATGAAGGTGGAAATCCTAATATTGTTTTTTGGAGCACTGTGTTTTTCACAAGTCTCCCACCACCTTCACAAAGAACTGAAAAGGCAGAGTTTTGGTGACGATCCCTGCTGGTCTCGTCATCCATTCCTTCATCCCCTTTGGTTGGCCTTGCTGGGTTGCAGAGGATGATCAGAGTTGTTCTGTGATAGATATTTGGGTTTCAGTAATGTTTAGTAGTTTCAATTTTTAAAAAAGATGTTTCATTCAACTGAAGCTCAGAGTAGACTTTTTTATTCCCCTCTAGGTCAAAATTAAGGTTCTTTGCATAGCAAGAAAAAATGACTGTCCAAAGCCATGCTGCTGTTCCATGGCCTACTCCCCCTAAGAAAGAATTTCTTCCCTTCTTACTCGACTCACTGTGCTGTGTTTAAAATGAAAGAATCAGTACAATTTCATTGTAATGAAACTGCTATCTGAATTTCTCTGAACAAAATATCTTAATTTAAAAATTGTATTAGTCCTGCCCTGTAATTTTCTAGGGTAGACATTTATATTGAAAGTTCAAAAACCAGATCAAAAGGCACTAGGAAATTTCCAGACTAATGTAAGAAATTAGTGAGCGGAAGAGGAAAACTTTTCTCAGGTCAATGTAAACGTGAAAGCTTAGCACAAGCTGGACAGTGATTAAAACAATGATTTCAATTAAATTGTTTATACCTATATATATTTAAAGATACTCACTGCCATGCTTCCTTCTGGGAGTTTTGCTGGCTGATCTTTATAAGGCATCTTCTTAACTTCAAAGGACACCAGGGATGCAAGAGCATAGGGATCATTTTTTCTCTGAAAGTAAAAGTATTTATTTTAATAAATTCCATGTAAAGCTTTTAAAAGTTATACTAGCAGCCACCGAATTATTTTTGGTGTTTTGGATTTCAAGGCAAGATTTCCTCCTTCCTTATTTTCTCTGTTTTAACTTTTTTCCTCCCATCCAGGCATTCATCCATCCACCTGCACATCCATCCAAGCATGCATGCATCCATCCATCCATGCATCCATCCACATCCATCCATGCATCCATCCATCCAAGCATCCATCAGTCCATCCAAGCATCCAAGCATCCATCCATCCATCCATCCATCCATCCCACATCTATCCATCCATCCATCTATCCATCCATATATCCATCCATCCAGGCATTTATCCATTTGTCCATCCATCCATCCATCCATTCATCTATCCAAGCATCCATCTATCCAAACATCCACCCATCCATCCAAGCATCCATCCATTTATCTCCTTTCTATTTCTAAGGAGAATTTGTCTCATTAATTAAAGACTGTGTATAATAAGGTTAAAATAAAAACAGAAAATCAGAATCCTAAAAAGGAGTAAGCAAAGAATTAATATAGTTATTGCTAGTGAAGGACAAAGGAGAGACATGATGGGTTACCAAATTCTTATCAGATAGAGGGAAATATTTTAGGAGAGAAACTGGCAGTAAGTTATAAAGAAATGTATTGCCCTAGCATGGTGGCTCATACCTGTAATCCCAGCACTTTGGGAGGCTGAGGCGGGCAGATCTCCTAAGGTCAGGAGTTCGAGACCAGCCTGGCCAACATAATGAAACCCCATCTCTACTAAAAATATAAGAAAAAAAATTAGCTGGGTGTGGTGGCAGGTGCCTGTAATCCCAGCTACTCAGGAGGCTTAGGCTGGAGAATGGCTTGAACTCAGGAGGCATTGGTTGCAGTCAGCTGCCACTGCACTCCAACTTGGGCAACAGGAATGGAAACTCCATCTCAAAAAAAAAAAAGTGTACTACATTTCACAATTTACACAAGACCCACAACAGGGTTTCTTGGGCCTCATGAGTCCAATCCAATCATTGGACTGTAATAATTTTGTTTAAATATTTTTTTAAAAGTTTTTTTCCCCTATGGTGGATTTTTTCCCTCCATTTTTTAAACCTTTTCCCCTCTACATGGTAAGGGCAGGACATAGTATGTAACTTTTATATACTTAAACTTACTGTATCTTTGGATGTTTCTTTCTTTCTACTACTACCCTCTGGAATAAATAACCCTACTCATTTGGGAAAATTCCTTTTTGGATGTGATTCTAATGTGCGCTTCTCTCTTGGCATTTCCATTTTAACTAAAAGTTGGATTTTTGTTTGTTTGAGGAGTGTTTTTATAAAATTCAGGAATTTTTGCTCATAAAATCTTGTGTATACCTGGTGATTTCCATCGAATTTCCTTGCCATCCTGACTGATAGAAACAAGAGAAATTCTAGTAATTATAACTTATGTGTAAGGATTATAATTATATTCTCAAATGCATTTCCATGCTCCCAAACCTCCAATGAAGAAGTTTTCTTTAATCGCCAAGTTCAATAGAGAATTGATAGAAAATATTACTGTTCTTGAAGTCATGTCTTTGATAAGCAAATAGTTTGAAAACCCCATCTCTGCATGAAAAGCTTTCTAGATAGAATGCTTTGTTCTTACAGATTCTACATTTATAAATAGGAAAGTTTCTTATGCATCATAGATGGCATTTGAACTCTAGGATGTAGAATGTGGATTAACATGTTTCTCTAAAGGAATTTTCTTTCACTTCCTTCCTTTGCCCTTCCTCTGTTGCCAAGGCTGGAGTGCAGTGGTGTGGTCTTGGCTCACTACAACCCCCGCCTCCTGGGTTCAAGTGATTCTCCTGCCTTAGCCTCCCAAATAGCTGGGACTACAGGCTCATGCCACTACACCAGCTAATTTTTGTATTTTTTAAGTAGAGTCAGGGTATCACCATGTTGGCCAGGCTGGTCTTGAATTCCTGACCTCAAGTGATCCTCCTGCCTTAGCCTCCCAAAGTGCTAGCATTACAGGCACGCATCACCATGCCCAGCCTCATCTCCAATCTCAACTGTCATTTCTGATGGTTCACAAACCACTCTGCTTTGCTGAACTTCAGACGTACCTGAGAGCAGTCTCAGAGACTCTGATTCAGTAAGTCCGAGATGAGACTGTATCTGACATATTTTTTGGAAGGTTCACATTGTTGTTTAATTTTTAATTTTTCTCTATTACTTTTCTCCCCAACTAGATGATATGAAAATGGAAGGCATATTCCATGGAATAAAATCTCTATATCTTCTACAGACTCTAGAACAATGTGCACAGGAGAGCTTAATCAATACGGATGTCTGACCACATGAATGAAGGGTGAATAAACACATCTAATGCTTTGGTCATTTGATGACCCTCCCACTCCATGTACCATCTATTTGTTGCCAATTATGAAAGATCTTTCTATTATTGAATTGGACACCCTTTCTCCCTTTAACTAGAGTAAAGAGTTCAGGAAGTTGTAAGGGGTGGTAGTAGCTTAAATGAGGGCTGCAGTCCATGTGAAAGGGATATTGACATGCTCTCACCTCTGCAATTTAATTCAGACATGTGCACAGATGTAGCCTGGGGCACTAGCAAATCATGAGGTAGGCAAACAGCCTGTAACATCACCTCTCCTGGGTCAATCTGTTCTTTGTTTTAAATGTATTCTCCCATAGCAAGGTTTCTTCCACCCTTTTTGGAAGGAAAAAAAAGTACATCTTCTTCACTTTTAAAGAATGCTCTGGAGCTCCAAGGAATGGAAAGTGTAGTTTTTAGACTGATCAGCAGAGTCAGCATCAAAGATACCCAAGTTCTGCATTGCAGGTCAGAGGCATGGCACAGGTGAGTATTTAATAACTCTTGAAAAGCAATTATGGGCAGAGTTGTAATAGTGATTCCACATCCAAAATTAAATGCTTCCAGTTGTGCTCTTTATATAACAATGATATTATTCTTATGTTCAAAGTAATCTCCTCTCCCATACAGCAATCTACTCATGTAATAGCAATCACTGCCATATTGCAGGCCATTTAGAATTGAAACACCAGCTGGGGTTAATATCCCTTGGCAATATTGTGGACCTTTGTCTTGCCCCAGCTAGCTATTAATCCCCAGAAAATGCCTTGCTCCTCTGTCATTACTGCATCATTTAAACCATGGTTTGTAGCTCACTGGCTGTCTCTATGATGCATTTTTGCACTGGCTTATTTCACTTAACATAGCAGCCTCCGGTTCAATCCATGTTCTCTCTTCAGTTTGGAAGCCTTCTCATCTCAACCTGGAGGGTTTCAGTTTGAGAGATGTAAGAAAATGAGATGCTCGTCTCTGCCTAAAATGCAAGAAGTCTTTGCTAAACTCACTAAACCAATTTAGGTGCATTCCTGGCTGCACCTGTGCTTTTGAGTTATGGGACCAGCAGGGCTTCTTTTCTGGTCGCAACCCTGATGACTAACACAAGACCTGGTACAGACAGGATGAAGGGAAGAAACTGGCTGGAGGCAGCCAATAGCTACTAAAGCAATCCCTAGCTGCCCTCATTGCTTATCAGCATAAGACACTCCTGCCAGCACCATGACAGTTTGCAAATGCCACGGCAACAACCCAGAAGTTACTGCCCCTTTCCATGGCAACAACCCGGAAGTTACCGCCCCTTTCCTAGAAAGTTCTGAATAACTTGCCTTTCAATTTGCACTCACCCACCCCTTAAGTTGCATATAATTCAACATGGGTATAAGTGGATATAAATAGAGTTGCCAAGAGTCCACCAAGTCCCGCTCTGGGTGTGCTGCCTAGGAGTTAGCCCGCTCCTTGTGGAGCAGGTCCAGTTCAATAAAAGATTGTTGTTTAAGATTGTGACTTTCCTTACCTCCTCTCTTAAAGTAAGAATGAAGCCCCTTTTGCCCCATAGCAGTGTCATCTGTTATCTGAAAAGGCAAGATAAACCTGCTTAAATTCTTTTCTGAATGAAGCCAAGAATGCTTATGGGCCAAGCCCCAATTTTGGGGTTCACCTGCCCTGCATTACTTTTGCATCTCAAACCAAGCCATCAAGGTGGCATTTCCAGAGACCCCAGAGAAAGGCACCAAAAAGCACTTCTTGTTCCTTTTGTTCAAAGGGTATCACAAGTTTTTACATTTCCAGAATATCAGCTGCTTCCTGGGTGACTCGCCTTAGGCCATGAGGGATAATTTGTTGTGATCTCATTTGTTAGTTTGACTGCTTTCATTCTAAATCGACAAGGACTTGTAGACAAGCCAAGGCTGGCATTTGGTCTGAGATTTTTCATTCATTAAAATATCATGAGTAGTATCCTGTGTCAGGTGATACAAGGGCTGGGAAGAAGATTCAAAGACAGGAAAACATTCCTCCTGCACTTGAGGAGCTTACCCTCTGGTGTCAGCTACAGATATATTTTTGGGAAGATTCCTCCACTTCCCTTCCCAAAACAACTTCTTAACACAACCTTATAAGTATTTTTTTTTCATTGCATATGGCAGAATTTCAATATTTTATTCACTCAGCAGATCTGAACCCAAAAGTTTACTTGTATGGTTCACGCTTATATCTAAGTTTTGAAGTAAAGCCAGTACATTCTGCCCCTTGGTCTACATATCACATCATTTTGATGCCTTTGCTCCCTACTCAGGAGAGCAAGCAGGAGGCTGTTGTGTTTATTCAAACCTGTAACATCGTACTTAAGGAAAAGTAGATTCCTGATAGAGGTTTTGCCTTTTGAGGTGGCCAATGACACTGTTATGGGGGAAAGGGGACCTAACTCTTACTTTATGAGGGGATATAAGGAAAGTCATAAAGCTGATATTAAACACAATCCAGATCTACATTCATAGATATAATAATTGATTGTATGATCGAATCCTCCAATTTTGAATGGAAATATACTTCCCTAACATTCTAAAACAGTGCTGCCCCATAGAACTTTCTTCAGTAAGAGAAATACTCTTAATCGTCATGGACCAGTGTAGCAGCCACAAGCTATGACTTGTAAATACTTAAGATGTGATCAGTGAGACTGGGGAAATGAATTTTAAATTTTAGTCAAATTGAAATACTTTAAATAGCCATATGTGACTGTTACTACTGTATCAGACAGTATAATTCAAGAATCAAAAGATGTTTTCTTTATTGGATTCGGAAATAGCATGCTATACTATTTAAATATCTTGAAAAAGTTTAATACATGGTATTTAAAACTTTTATATAGTAGTTATAGTATAGTCATCCATAATATAGGAATTAATAGTTTAGCCATCTGTAGTACAGTGATTGTAATATAAAGTCTACAGAGGCTGCTATAGTAATCTTTAGTTCAGCAGTCTAGCTTAGTAACATACATAGGGTAAAAGCTCAACATTCTCCCTCTTACTATCTATGTGACTTGGGAAGCCCACATAATCTTTGTTTCAGTTTGCTTATCTGTGAAATGTAGCTGACAATAATAATACATGTCCCATGGGATTGCTGTAAGAATTAAATGAGTTATTCATATACAAGCATGTAACATGGTGCCTAGCTACATGGAAAGCACTCAATAGTAACCTATTTGCAGACAAACAGGGCTCTTTGGAAAGACTGGCTGGCTATTCCTTAAGCATAAAAGAGCCATTTAGATGTGGTCTGTTCTCAGTCAACCAAAGCATCAACACAATACAAAAGTAGACAGCGTACAGAGTTCTTGCTGGTTTACGCCAAGTAGAATAAACACCGTAAATTACTTGTGAGCTACCCATAGAATCAGTGAATTTTCAGGCATAAAAGGAGCCTTTAGTCCAATCTCTTCATTTCACAAATGAGGAACTTGAGCCCAATGAAAGTTAAGTGTCTGAACACAACCAGGCAGGAATGGAACTGAGCCCCTGCATCCTGACCTGACCTGGTATCTACCAAAGGAAGAGAAAACAGACTCTGTCTAGTTTCAGTTACGGTCGTTGCTCCTAGAACTTGAATTTAATGTATGTCTGTAGTTTCCTGCACATCACTTTGCTAACAGGCAGTTTTCACATTCATGAAATTCAAAAACATGCTCACTCCTGTGTTTACACATACACTTTTGCCAATATTTACCAAAACTCCAAGAGCATCTGCACTCCTCTGGTTCAGAATTTTGCCCAATTAGTGATAATGTCTGAGAGTAGATGGAAAATGTGTGTAGTAAACAGAGTCATAACGAAAACAACTGAAACCCTAATTCATTACTTCCTCTCATACTAGTAAGGTTAGTGAAGTATTTTAAGGAACATATTTACTATATTAAAGAAATTTGTGCAATACTGTGGCAAAACAGAGTCAGGCTTTGCTAGTGGGGATGGAAGATTATTGATTGTAGGGGGTTGAATGATGTCTTCCCCAAATTCATGTCCATTTAGAATCTCATTATATGACCTTGTTTGCAGTAATAGTCTTTGCAGATTTAATTAAGGTAAGGTTTGAGATGAGATTGTACTGAGATTAGCATAGGCTCTAAATCCAATGAGAGTGTCCTTATGAAAAATGGAAGACACAGGGACACAGAGACTCAGAGGAGGAGGTGATGGGAGATGGAAGGAAAGTAGAGTGATGGTCTACAAGCCACTGAATGACCAGGATTACTGGCAACCACCAGAAGCTAGGAGGGCCCAGGCCTGGTGGTTCATACCCATAAGCCCATTGCTTCAGGAAGCCAAGGCAAGAAGATTGCTTGAGGCCAGGAGTTTGAGATCAGCCTAGGCAATAGAGCAAGATATCATCTCTACAGAAATAAGGAAAAACTGAGCCTGGCATGGTGGCAGGCACCTATAGTCCCAACTACTCAGGAGGCTGAGGTGGGAGGGTTGCTTGAGCCCAGGAGTTCAAGGCTGCAGTGAGCTATGATTGCACCACCTCATTCCAGCTTGAATGACATAATGAGACACTGTCTCCACCAAAAAAACAAAACAACAACAAAAAAAAACCTACAAAAACCAAAAAAACTTGGAGGGAGGCATGGGATAGTTTATTCCTCAAAGCCTCCAGAAGGAACCAACCCTGCAGACACATTGGTTTCAGATTTCTGGTTATGGACTTTGAGAGAGTAAATTTCTGTTGTGTTAAGCCACTTAGTTTGTGGTCCTTTGTTGCATCAGCCCTAAGAAACTAATCTATTGATCACAATAGTATAACTTACTTCCAGCTTTCATCTGACTAGAGAAAAAGAGGATTTATAGTTTATGCTTTCAGACAAATTTCATCTAAAAGTAGGAAATTCAAGAGTTGGCTAATGATCCATGATAGCAACTCTCCAAGAAGGCCACCAGGGATTCTTCCCTTCTGGTATTCACACCCTTGTGTGGGTGCCTCTCCTACTGAATGAATATGGCTGATATGTGCAAATGATAGGACACTGTGGAAATGACAGAAAGTGGCTTTCAAGGCTAGGTCATGAAAGACATAACAGCTTCGCTGTCTCCTGGCTCATGTGCCTGGGGGAAGCTAGTCACCATATTAGGAGATTGCTCAAGCAGCGCTGTGGAAGGGGCCACATGGTAAGGCCTGCTGTGCATGTCTCTGAGCTGTGTTGTGAACAAAGCCTCCAGCCCCACTAAAGCCTTCAGATGACTGCAGCCCCAACTGACATCTCAGCTGTAACCTCAGGAGAGACACTGAACCAGAATCACTCAGCTAAACCATAGCCAGATTCCTGACTCAGAGTGATAGGATGAATGTCTATTGTTTTAAGCTGCTAGGTTTTGGGGAAATTTGTTATGCAGCAATAGATAACTAAAACACTGTTCAGAACAGACCTCTTGGTTTCCTCTCCCGAAACAGTGTTCCCCTAAGTCTTCCTCACTATTTGGCTTAGGCAAAAAACCTTGGAGTCAATCTTGATTCCTCTCTTTATCTCATCCTCTCACAATACATTCAACAAGTATAGCAAGGTATGAGTCTGGATAGATTTTTTTCTCCAAATTTTGCTCTAGATTAACTCATCACCATTTCCCTCTGGACTATTGCTGTAGCTTTTAAACCTGGTGTTTCCAATATTGCCCTTTCAAAGCTGTTTTATTAGATGCTGAATAAACATATATCATTTATAACATATGATGACAGAGAAAGAAGGCAAGTTGAATATGCCTACCTCTGACTTTAATGAAACATTACAAGTACCTTTGAAACATTCTCTTTGTTTCTTCCTAAATGTCTTCTACTCTAAGAGGCTACTTACTACTCTCTTGAATTTTGTGCTAGCATTTGCTTGTTTTCCTTTAAAGTTCAACCAACCTACTGCTTAGGTTGCCTTTTTTTTTTTTGAGCTTTATATAAATGGAATCATAATTAATTTGACTTTAAAACTCAATATTATGTTCCTGAGATTCATCCATACCAGTGTGTCTAATTCATTTTAATTAAAAATCTTTTTTTTTTCTTTTGAGGCAATATCTCACTTTGTCACCTAGGCTGGAGTGCAGTGGCATGATCTTGGCTCACTGCAACCTCTGTCTCCTAGGTTCAAGGGATTCTTGTGCCTCAGCCTCCCAAGTAGCTGGGACCACTGGTGTTCACCACTATGACTGGCTAATTTTTGTATTTTTAGTAGAGATGTGTTTTCATCATGTTGGTCAGCCTGGTCTTGAACTCCTGGCCTCAAGTAGTCCACCTGCCTCAGACTCCCAAACTGTTAAATTAGAAATCTTTATGAAAACAGTTCCCACTGAGCTTTTGTGAAGCAGTTCCCAGTGAGCAGTGTGTATGTGTGAGCAGTGTGTATGTGCTTCTGTGGGTGTTTCTTACCTGGAGGAAGGTGTGGGCCCATAGTCGTGACCTGACTTTCAGGACTGCACTTTCTCCTCCCTCAAGTTGTCCCACTGCACAGGAGATTTGTAAACACTCGATATTTGTACAATTCTGCAAACAATGGCAGTGGGAACACATCAGAGTCTTTAAATCATGGTAGAGACTGAATACTGAAGTTAGCTTATTCATATTCTATTTCCTTATAATAAATTATTAATTTAAATAAAGAACAATAAATGTAACAACCAAGAAACCAAGATAACACAGTTTAGTGGCAAGGATGTATCAACTTTAGTGGCAATGTAGAGATAAAATGGAACACAAAATACAACATAAAATTTAAGCTCTTTTCTAATGACTTTAAAACAATCTTTCTACAGCAGCGATTGAATTGTTCTGTTTCATTTCCTCAGAACCAGGGAAGACACTGCTCACAGATATTCACAATACCCGATGCTGAGTTCAGTAAGTCTGGAAGGGGTTGCAGAACAAGACCCCTGAGCCCTTATTATCTCAAAGACCTACAGTTACTGACCCATTGACATACATTTGTTCCATAATGTTCTTCTGTCTAAATTATTTCCTGGTCATAAAGAAGGCTTTTCTGCAGCTTTCATTCATTAGGCTTTTTTTTTTGAGACAGAGTTTTGCTCTTGTTACCCAGGCTGGAGTGCAATCGTGTAATCTCAGCTCACTGCAACCTCTGCCCCTCAGGTTTAAGTGATCTCTTGCCTCAGCCTCCCAAGTAGCTGGGATTACAGACACCCACCACCACGCCCAGCTAATTTTTTGTATTTTTAGTAGAGACAGGGTTTCACCATGTTGGCCAGGCTGGTTTTAAACTCCAGACCTCAGGTGATCCACCTGCCTCAGCCTCCCAAAGTGCTGTGATTACAGGCATGAGCCACTGTGCCTAGCCTCATTAGGCTGTTTTTTAACCAATTTCTAGAATTGCCTAGCATATGATGAATAACCTTTAACATTAGAAATGCATGTTCCTGGAAAGGATTCATTATAATGACATTCTATCTATCAAATCAGATTTTCTTTTCTTTTTTTATTTTCTTTAAGACAGAGTTTTGCTCTTGTTACTCAGGCTGGAGTGCAATGGTGTGATCTGGGCTCACTGCAACCTCTTGCCTCCCAGGTTCAAGTAATTCTCCTGCTTCAGCCTCTTGAGTAGCTGGGATTATAGGCACCCGCCACCACGCCTGGCTAATTTTTGTATTTTTAGTAGAGACAGGGTTTCCCCATGTTGGGCAGGCTGCTATCAAACTCCTGACCTCAGGTGATCCACCTGGCTCAGCCTTCTAAAGTGTTGGGATTACAGGTATGAGCCACCATGCTTGGCCTCAAATCAGATTTTCTAATCAGATTCCAGCATGGAAATAAATGAACACATCATAATCATAATTTTCTGTGTGCCATGCACAGAATGATATTTCTCTAATTGTACTCCCTCATGGATTTAGTTTTATCTTGTGGCCCAGGCTTATTCATTTTTCATATCTCAAGCACTCAACATTGGCCTATTAGTGCTCAATAAAAATCAGTGTATTGGATATTATGTGAAGTAGTTGACTGAGACATTTCATTTTAATGAAATGGATATAACACAGAATAACCCAAGGAACATATTACCATGAGAACTTTTTTCCAAGATCTTTAGAATTCTCTGCAAAGGGTTTAGTAATATATTATCTGATAAATGGCTGTGAGGTTCAATTCCTACAGAATATTTCCAAAGGCAGGTAAATGGGCTGTGCTTGGGCTACTAGAGTTGGGTGCTGAGGTGCTGATATGGTTTGGCTGTGTCCCTACCCAAATCTCATCTTGAATTGTAGCTCCCATAACTCCTACATGTTGTGGGAGGGACCCGGTGGGAGATGATTGAATCATGGTGGCGGTTTCCCACATACTGTTCTCATGGTAGTTAATAAGTCTCGTGAGATCTGATTGTTTTATAAGGAGTTTCCTCTTTCTAATGGCTCTCATTCTCTGCTTGCCTGCCACCATGTAAGACGTGTCTTCTGCCTTCCACCATGATTGTGAGGCCTTTCCAGCCATATGGAACTATGAGTCCATTAAACCTCTTTTTCTTTATAAATAACCCAGTCTCGGGTATGTCTTTATCAGCAGCTTGAAAATGGACTAATATAGGTGCCCACAGCAGGAAAAGGAATTTTCAAAACTCTGTGGTTTGGGTCCTTTCAAGGACTCTCATGTTGACCTGTACTCCATGGCTGACATGTGGCATACCACTAATCCCTCCCTTAGAGGCAAGAGGGGCATCAAGGTCAGGAGTTGCAGACTCCCTGCAGATGGGAATCCCAGTTAGCCAGCTCTGTTGGAGGGTTTTGGAGAAGAAGATTCTTGGAATGAGCCATGAAGAGTATGAATGGGAGGCCACCTAGCAGAATGGGAGGTCTGGCCCATGGTTCTGTCATACAAGACCAGGGAATACTCAAGAAAGGGAAGGGCAGGGTCTGTGAGGGTGAGATGGACAGTTGGAAATAAGATAGCAACAAGAGAAAGTCTGTATAAAGAGTCTTCCTATGCATGTTAAGGAGTTTAGATTTTATTCAGAAAGTGCTGGGGAGCCTGTTATGTTTTCAAATCCAGGGGTATTGATCAGGTTTGTATTTTAGAGGGATGGGTAATATGAGAGGAAAGAGAAGAGAGGAAAGAGTAGGTGGCAGAGGGTGACAGACATGCGTTACAAGAGCCCCTGGTGAGTGATGCTGAAACCTGAACGGAGGCAGTGGAATGGAGAGAGGAAGATAAAATTTGGAGAAGTTTAGAAAATAGAATAGAGACATGATGACTACACAGAAGTTGCATGGAGAGTACTCTTTTCAGAAGAGCGGGATGGATGGGTGCTGGCAATACTGAGACTGGGGATTCTAGAGAGGAGATACATTTGGGGAGTCATGGAGACAAGGGTTTTGGGCAAGGGAGGATTGGGGTGGATCTTAAATATCCAGATCATGCCTTTAAGGCTTGAATGCAGTAAGGGAGGGCTGAGATGACAGGAGGCATCGAGGAAGGACTGGAAATATGGTCATGCAAAAAATTAAATGGATGGAGAGAAGGGAAGGGGGCTGGGATGGAATCCTGAGGCACAGGAGCATTGAAAGGATGGGAAGAGAGCAATCTTAGAAGAGAATTTCTAAGAAAGGGCCATCCAAATGGCAGAAAGAGAACCAGGAGGAGATGTTTTGGGGGGAGTTCAAGAGATGTGAGAGTTTTAGGAAGTGGCCAATAGTATCAAATGCTGAAGAGGCATTAAGAAAGGCAAGGTGGCTAGAAGCCGGGCAATGAAAGGGAAGACAGGAAAGTTTGGAGAGGAGGAGATGGAGGTGATAGCTACAGAAACAGCAGGGACCCATGTTGAGAAAGGGGAGGGTGTTCTTAGGCAGAGGAGAAATTATTTTTCAGTGTTGTAGATACAAATTTTTCCTATGCAAATTGGAAATTATGATCCCAACACAGGATGTTGGCATTATGCACTTTCAAATTCCTCAGCAGAAAATGTGATTCAGTAAGTTGTTTTTAACTAAACAAAGACTGTAGGAGGGCTTATTTCACTTTTGATTTTAGAATAAACTTTGCATAATCACTTTCTATCCAGAGTTGTTTTGACTCCAGGACATGGGGAGGCATAGGATTTGCAATTTTTGAACCAATAAGAGAGAAAGAGAGTAATATATGTATTAACAAAACCAGAAATGGAAACCAAGAACTGCCTTAGCCTTCATCTGAGAGTAAGTTTCTTTTTTTTTTTTTTAATGATCATTGAACATTTTATTCAAACACCAGAAACCACAAAGCACAAATTAGTCACTTTAACTAAAAACTTAAAACTCTCTACACGGATAAAAACAAGAAAAATCAAAACACAAATGACTAACAGTATGTAATACTTTTCACATATTGTCTATTTTTATATTAGAATATTGATCTTTTCCTGATATTCTTTTTTTGAAACATGTGTTGCACTGTCTCAGGCTGGGGTGTCGTGGGATAATCAAAGCTCACTGTAACCTCAAAGTCTTAAGTTCAAGTCATCCTCATGCCTTGACCTCCCAAAGTGTTGAGATTATAGCTGTGAGCCCCTGTGCCTGGCCTCTGATATACTTTTAAGGAGCTACTTATTAATTAGTAAGATTAGCCCTTTGTTTATGATCTGAGAGTAAGTTTCTATGATATTCAGAAGTTTAAAATTATCTTACACCAACACTATTTAAAGAGAAACAATAGAAGGGAAAAAACAGACCCTGCAACACAAATAAACACAATTTTCAAAAAATATATAGTTATTGATCCCTACTATCTCAGTGTACTCATGAGATATACCCTGAAGTGTAAGTTACAAAACATACTTGAACTTTGATTTTTCAAATGATTAGTTCTGCATACGTTTGGACATTGGTTTTTCAGAGGGCTTCTCCCATTAGTACTGCATACTAGAATTCTATAGATGTCTTAATTTTATTATTTTTTTATTATACTTTAAGTTCTGGGATACATGTGCAGAAACTGCAGATTTGTTACATAGGTATACATGTGCCATGGTGGTTTGCTGCACCTATCAACCCGTCGTCTACCTTAGGTATTTATCCTCATGGTATCCCTCCCCTAACCCCACATCCCCCGACAGGCCTTGGGTGTGTGATGTTCCCCTCCCTGTGTCCATGTGTTCTCACTGTTCAACTCCCACTTATGAGTAAGAACATGTGGTGATTGGTTTTCTGTTCCTGTGTTAGTTTGCTGAGAATGATGTCCTTTTCTGTTCTATTGTTCACCAGGGAAGCTTTAAAAAATTATAACGCACAGAGCTTTATTAATTTATCCTAAAAGGAATAGTATATGGATTCCCTACTGTTATGTTTTTTTAAACATTACAGTGTCATAAAAATTTACTTGAGGCCAGGTGTGGTGGCTCATGCCTATAATCCCAGCACTTTGGGAGGCCAAGGCAGGAGGTTGACTTGAGGTCAGGAATTTAAGACTAACCTGGCCAATGTGGTGAAACCCCATCTCTACGAAAACCACAAAAATTAGCCAGGTGTGGTTGTGGGCATTTGTAGTCCCAACTACTCAAGAGACTGAGGTGGGAGAATCACTTGAATCCGGGAGGCAGAGGTTGCAGTGAGCTGAGATCATGCCACTGCACTCCAGCCTGGGCAACAGAGCAAGACTCCATCTCAAGAAAAAAAAAATCATTTAAATTGCAATCTTCCAATTGCCATAGATTTTTGTCATGTAACTTCAGGTACTTCTATCATAATAAATGCTTCATTTGACTTAGGTTTAACTGATTATTTAAGTTAGATTTGTTTATTATATTTTTCTGTCAGTTTCCATAGTTCAAACATTTTCTACTGTCAAGATGAAGTAAATGAATGCCAAAGAATGTTTAAGACACACCTTTTAAAACCTATTTTAACCATTTTAAAGTTAGGTTTACAGTTCAGTGGCATTAAGGACATTCACAATGTTGTACCACTGTCGCCTCCATTCAACTCCAAAGCTACTTCATTATCCCAAACTGAAACTCTTGAAAACTTTTGCATCAGTGAGACACAGAACTAGGATTTGTTTACATCGCTTTCATCCCAATATCCTCTTTGAGGGCTCTTTATTATGGCTTAAAAATGTTATCCAGCCAGGCACAGTGGCTCATGCCTTTAATCTCAGCACTTTGGGAGGCTGAGGCAGGTGGATCGTCTGAGGTAAGGAGTTCGAGACCAGCCTGGCCAACATGGTGAAACCCTGTCTCTACTAAAAATACCAAATACTTAGCTAGATGTGGTGGTACATGCCTGTAATCCCAGCTACTCAGGAGGCTGAGGCAGGAGAATCACTTGAACCCGGGAGGCGGAGGTTGCAGTGAGCTGAGATAGCGCCATTGTACTCCAACCTGGGCAACAAAAGTGAAACTCTGTCTCAAAAAAAAAAAAAAAAAAAGTTGTCCATGTGAGGGGTAACACATTTGGGATTTTCAGGAGTATGATTAATTTAATATGGCATTATCCTACTTTACTGGACTGAAATAAATGATTGTCAGAGATTTAAAATATTCTGCTATGCTTCTGTTTTTAAAAAATAGTTATTTCAAGGTAAATACAGGAGTGCAGGAATGGAAAGGAAGTTGATTTAGGACTTGTCCAGCTCCCCCCTTGCCACCCATTTGTCTTCCTTAAAACTCATGAGCCTTCTCTGTATCATCTGATAACTCCGACCAGCATCCCCTAATAAATTGCCTTGAGCTCGGAACTGAAGGAGAGTCAGAGCCTGTGGGGTGGAGGGGCTGTTCTTCTGGGTCTTTGTACCCTAAGTCTATGGATTACAAAAAACAGTGAACTACTCTTTTGGGCTAGTCTCTCTCTGGCATGAAGCCATGGTCTCATGGGTGCCTCTGGGCTGCCCAGATCCACCCCTTGCATTATCCTTCCTGAGTCTTGCCTCCTGTATTGGAACCTCTACATCCTCCCTTCCCATTATGTGTGCACTTACACACTTGCACACACGCGCACACACACACACATCCTACAGATGCCACTAGGTTGGCTGAGAGAGTAGAAGACTATCCTTAGTGCATTTTCTGCTTTAGTCGAAGGGACAACTGATTGTTAATATTCACTCTTACTGTCATTACATTTTATCTTTTGCAAATCCTTTCTTAAACTTTAATTTTTCAGTTACGTAAATCAAGCATATGAGTTTCAGTTCTACAAATGAGACTATCAGGGGTTCAATTTATCGAGCACTGATTTCCTTTCTTCAGTGATAGCTACCTTGAACTATTTCAGTTTCATAACTGGCCGGAGCAGTTCTAGTCCCCAAAGCAGATTTGAACACTGTCATAAAAAATGGCTGCTTTTAATTTTTATTATGTCATAAGTAAATAAATAAAATGACATAAATAAATAAATAAATGCAGCCATTTTATTTGGAATTCAGCCGATCGGGTGGCTAATGAATTTGGTCACTACCATCATTATCTTTTAAACGGTTTGCAGTATATCATTTGCTTATGATTGGATTTGGGATTGAGAGCGTTTAGGTTAAGAACAGGTAGGTAGAAGGGCTCACCATGGAGCATTTTAGAAGGTGACTCCAGAAGCTATTAGTAGTGCCTATGATGAGTTCATTCACTGTGTCATTCACACGTTTGCTCAACAGATGAGCTGGTACTGTGCTACATGTTGAGAAAACAATGAGAAACAAAACATGCTGCCTACCCTAATGGGCTGTCAGTACTGTGGACAGGTAGGGAAGGAGGATGCTCCCTTGGGCCAGTTCATTGTGGCACCTGGACAAGTCTAGGAGCTATTCCAAGTTTCAAGGATGAATCCAGTCTGGAGAGGATCGGCAGCATAGGTAGGTTAGGTGTCTAATGGCTTTCAACCCAGCCAGGACAGTGACTGCTGCCTCTGCAGAAATAACTCTAGTTCTTCTTCCAGTTCTGCCTCCACCTTCCCTTTCTTATTTCTCATTTCCCTGAGGCCTTCTGCCAAGGATCTTTCTCTCTCTCTCTTTTTTTTTTTTTTTTTTTTTTTTTTTGAGACTGAGTCTCACTCTGTCTCCCAGGCTGGAGTGCAGTGGTACCATCTCAGCTCACTGCAACCTCCACCTCCCAGGTTCAAGGGATTCTCCTGCCTCAGTCTCCCGAGTGGCTGGGATTACAGATACCTGCCACCACACCTGGCTAATTTTTTTGTATTTTTAGTAGAGACAGGGTTTCAGTATGTTGGCCAGGCTGGTCTTGAACTCCTGACCTCAGGTGATCCGCCCACCTCAGCCTCCCAAAGGGCTGGTATTCTACACTGAGCCACTGTGCCCAGCTGGGTCTCTCTCTTTGGCTTGTCTCTTTGGATGGATAATCCTGGATTTGTCACTGTGGCCTTTGATTCAGTGTCACCACAAATCACTGCATCTTGGACTGAGCTTCTGACCTGCAGCTTTGGGCCAGGAAGTACCTGCTCAGTCTGTGCCCCACATACCAGACCCAGTGTTCCTAGCCTGTCCCTGCCCCAAGCACAGAATGTTTGCTTTCTTGCTTTATCTTTATTTTATATACCTATTTTAATTTTTATGGTTACATAGTAGTGGTATATATTTATAGGATACATAAGATATTTCGACATAGGCACACAATGTGTAATAATCACATTAGGGTAAATGAGGTACCAACACCTGAAGCATTTCTTTCTTTGTGTTACAAATGTTCCAATTATGCTCTTTTAGTTATTTTTAAATGTACAATAAATTGTCGACTATGGCCATTCTGGTTGTGCTACCAAACAATAGATCTTACTCATTCTATTTAACTATATTTTGCACCTGTTCATCATCCTCATTTACCTTGTTTGCTTGCTTTTGAGAAGGGTATTAGCTTTTGAGGTGATCTCTGATTACTTCTACACAGCTGGCAATGTGCATGTAGCTTCCTACTTTTTATGGAGATGGTCTGCAGAACACAAATGAAACCCTGACATTCACTTTGAACCCTTGCCACATAGTTAGGGAAGAAGATGGCTATTCACATGAAAGCATAAAGCACTAGAAGCTGCTGAAATAGGATAAGTGGGAGAATAGAATCAAAAACGCTGACTCAGGCCGGGCGTGGTGGCTCATGCCTATAATCCCAGCACTTTGGGAAGCCAAGATGGGCAGATCACTTGAGGTCAGAAGTTTGAGACCAGCCTGGCCAACATAGTGAAACCTCATCTCTACAAAAATACAAAAATTAGCTGGGCATGGTGGCATGTGCCTGTAGTCCCAGCTACTTGGGAGACTGAGGTATGAGAATTGCTTGAACTCGGGAGGTGGAGGTTGCAGTGAGCTGAGACTGCACCACTGCACTCTAGCCTGAGTGACAGAGCAAAACTCCGTCTTTAAAAAAAAAAAAAAAGTGCTGACTCATGAATACTGAAGATTTGCTAAGGTCTGACTAAGCTCAGGCTTGAGCTGCCACAGACCCCAGTGCTAAGACTCAGCAAGGGTTTTGGCCCAGGAAACCTGAACACAGCATGTATTTTTAAAAAGTAGAGGCTACTATGTTGCTATGTTGCCCAGGCTAGTCTCAAACTCTTGGCCTCAAGGGATCCTCCCATCTTGGCCTCCCAAAGTGCTGGGATTATAGGTGTGAGCCACCACACAGCCCTGAACACACCATTCTTGCCTCTTCCAGATATGCAGAGGACTCAGACTCTGGGACAGGTGCAAAACCCCAAGGGCCCAAGCTCACTTCAAACTACCGCAGCCCCGCATCTATGCACAGACTAACAACTGAAACTGTATGTTCCTGAAATGGACTGAAGGTCAGAGTTGATGTTTTCACCATCATTTTCCAAGGTGGCCTCCAAAGCAGCTTTAGAAAAGTGAAAAGGTTATATTGCAAGTGCTCCTTAATTCTTACAGAAAAGTTGCTTTTCATTCCCACGATATATACTGCCAAAAAACATTACGAATATCTGAGTGAGACTAAGAACGATCTTTGAAGTTAAAACTATCTGTATTTGGGAGTTCTGTCCAATCCACTCATTTCCCTCAGTTCTATGCACACTGGGAAAACTCACCAGTATTTTTGCAGGGCTTTGTCTGTGGAATTCAACCACAGGCACATCCCTCTTCCTGACAAGATGAGGAATGGTAGAGTTTCGCAAAAAGGCACTGAGCTCAGGAGTGTCCTCTGGGGAGGCAGCAGGCTGCAAAAACAAAGTGGGAGATACCATGTACAAATGCATGAACAGTTGCTACATTTTCATTAGCCTTGAACTCTAGGCAATTTTTTTTTTCTCAATGGAATATGATTCACATGAGAATCCAGACATGTTGTGATTACCAGTGGTGTGTTTGACAGTGACACGACCTGCACGCACAAGGAACAAGCTTTTCCACTCTCCAATGACAGGAATTCATGAAGCATGGGGAATGCATTCCCAGGAAGTTTATCTTGCAAGGAGAAGATTTTAAGCAGAAGTCATTTCTCCATAAGGATAGAAAACATGCAGGTGACGTTTCAGACATAAGGCATTCTTCTCTCATTACTTTCCTCTCATTGTATAGTGGGGCCAGTTAAACTGAGGAACATTCTGTATGGGGAGATGAATCGTGAGGTGCTAGAAACGTGAGGTGCCAACTTTATTTTGGGAAACAGCCTGATGTGGTCAAGGACCTGACATCCACATGGCTGAACTCCACGTTCCTGCACTCCTTTAGGAGAAAACTCTGCCCTGATGAAAATGACTTTTCCAAAGCATGCCACATGCCCACTGTGCTGCAATGGAGTCTGTTTTCAGCCCCGAGTTTGTTTTGTAAATGTTCTAGAACTTACTATTTTATCTCAGGTTCCATGCTGGGTCCATCTGCTGGCTGGATAAATATTTTGAGAATTCCAATAAATCATGAAGAATACCCCATTAACATTCTTTATTTTAGACCTACTGAATACAGAGACCTAATTTTCTGCTCCCCACTCCCACCCTTGAGAATTATGACTTCTTTTACACAATTTCTCTTTGTAGTCACAGGAGCAATAATAGTATGCTCATCTCTATGGAATGAAAAAAAAATTTCTACGTTGCAGATGTAGGCTGAATCACAAAAGATGAAATGGAAGTGCTCAGTTATGTCATGAAACCTGGAAAAAACTACCAGACAAACAGAAGGATGGAGTCCAGACTTCCTAGGTGGCATGCACAGGTCCTCACATGCTGGCCTTGGCCGGTTTCTCCAGCCTCTTCTATCACCAAGAGCCCTAGGTCCTGAGCTCCAGCAAGCAGAACTGCTCTCCAGTCTGGATGGCCCCAGGCACACTCGCTGAGCCTCTGTTTGATGTTCTGTGCGCTTGGTCTGTGGCCCATCTGTGCCTGTCCAGCTGTACCTCAATTGCCTGATAGCTGATCTGCACTGCCCAGTGAGAAAATGCAAAACCCAAAGCACAGAGTCACTTAGAGCCTCCCAGGAAACAGGGAGACAAAGATGATCTGGAGAGGAAAGCTAAGGCAGAGAAATCAGATGTAGGAGGTAATCCAGGAAAGTGTGGCTTTTACAGAAGCCTGAGGAAAACAAAGCTGCAAAAATAAGAGAGTGACAAAGAATGCCAAATCCTGCAGAGGAGTAAAGAAGGGCAAAGAGCTTTATGCACTAACTTGGAAATTGTGTCATGTCCTTTGCAGGGACATGGATGGAGCTGGAAGACATTATCCTCAGCAAACTAATACCAGGAACGGAAAACCAAACACCGCATGTTCTCGCTTGTAAGTGGGAGCTGAACAATGAGAACACATGGACACAGGGAGGGGAACATCACACACTGGGGCCTGTTGGGGTCGGGGAGGGGGGGCGGGGGCTTGGGGAGAGAGAACATCAGGAAAAATAGCTAGTGCATGTTGGGCTTAATACCTAGGTGATGGGTTGACAGGTATAGCAAACCACCATGGCACATGTTTACCTATGTAATAAACGTGCACATCCTTCACATGTACCCTGGAACTTAAATTACATCAAAAAAGAAATTATGGGCCAGACTTATGCCTGTAATCCCACCATTTTGGGAGGCCAAATCAGGAGGATCTTGGCTTGAGGCCAGGTGTTTGAGACCAGATTGGGCAACATAGTGAGACTCCATTGCTAATGAAGAAAAAAAAAATTAGCCAATGTGGTGGTACAAGCCAGTAGTCCCAGACACTTGGGAGGCTGAGGCAGGAAGATCATCTAAGCCCAGGAGTTCAAGGCTGCAGCGAGCTATGATTGTGCACAGTGAGCTATGATCGTGCCACTGCATTCTCAGCCTGAGCAACGGAGTGAGACCCTGCTTCTAAAAAAATAAAAATGAAAAAAGAACAAAATTACAGATGTCCTTTTATGAGGAGAGATTTGTGAAGGTAGAAATTTAACTGCAGTAGCTCAAGAGTAAATGGATTTTAACAAATGGATAATTATTGAAAAAGGTATGAAATTAAATCATTCTGTTATTCGTATATTAAATTCCCTATGGCTCAGGGGCAAGATGAGCCTTGTTCCCCAAATAAGGCATGAAAACAAAATATTGATGTTTGTAGCAACATTATTTATAATAGAGAAGAAAAATAGTAATAGTAGCCTAACACTTTGCAGGTATATATAGGTTACTGATTAATTAAGTTAAGATATATTTATACAAAAACTACTGGACAGGTTTTTAAAATGATGACATTTAAAAATGAAGCTCCATTGGAATTTAGAAAGATACAAGATATTAGTAAGGGGAAAAGACAGGTTTACAATAGCATATGTAATAAGATTGTATTTTTAATAAAAATGGATATATCTGACATTGCATATCTATAAATAGAAAAAATCTGGAAGGGCAGTCCTCAAAGTGTAAGGGTAGTGGAGATCTGATGATATTAAGGAAGTTTTATTTATTTCTATTTAGGTATGATAATAATGTTATAGATCTTTAAAGGGTGTCCTTATTTATTTTTTATATCTATAGACAGTGGCTTACTCTGTTGCTCAGGCTGGAGCACAGTGGGTCCAATGGCAGCTCATTTCAGCACAGTGATCCTCCTGCTTTAGCTAGGACTACAGGCACATCCCCCACACCTGGTGAATTTTATTTTTGTAAAGACAGAGTCTTGCTATATTGCCAAGGCTGGTCCTGAACTCCTGGACTCAAGTGACCCGCCTGCCTCAGCCTCCCAAAACATTGAGATTACAGGTGTGAGCCACTGTGCCTGGTCATGTCCCCTTATTCATTGGCAATATATATAATCATGAAATGTTTATGGATGAAGTGGAAAAATATGTTAATGCATAAATAAACGGAAAAAATAACAGTAAACAGGTGATAACACTATTAGATATTTAAAATGCTCTTTACATTTTTAAATATTGCCTTATATATTCTTATGATGAGCATTTAGCATTTTTAACATTAAAATTATGAACAATGTACAAAAATGTAAAATTGTAAAAAAAAAAAAAGAAATGAAGAAGTAAGGATAGCAAGTACAACTTGACTATAAATGGAAGGGGAAAGAGGACCATTCTTGGAAGAGAATACAGAGTCAAGTTACGGCACTCACTTTTTGTTTTGAAGATGGGAGAAATTTAACAAAGTTCATAGAACCCAAAGAATGCCCATGGAGAGACAAGGCTGAGGATATGGGAAATGGGGATACTTGATGTAGCAAAGTTATCATGGAGCTGAAGGAATAAGCCTCCTTCCTCTGGAAGTGTTAGAAAGAAATTGAGGATGGGAGAGAGATGATTAGGAGGTGTGTGTGTGGGGGTAGAGGGGCGTATTAGTCCATTCTCACATCGCCATAAAGAACTACCCAAGACTGTGTAATTTATAAAGGAAAGAAGTTTAATTGACTCACAGTGCTGCCTGGCTGGGGAGGCTTCAGGAAACCCATAATCATTGCAGAAGGTGAAGGGGAAGCAAGGCACCTTCTTCACAACGTGGCAGGAGGGAGAATGAACACAGGAGGAATTACCAAACAGGTGTAAAAACATCAGATCTCGTGAGAACTCACTCACCATCACGAGAACCTGACGGGGGAAACTGCCCCCATGATCCAATTACCTCCACCTGGTCTCTCCCTTGACACATGGGGATTATAGGGATTGTAATTCAAGATGAGATTTGGGTGGGGGCACAAAGCCTAACTGTATCAGGTGGGAGGGGCTTGGGATGGGGAAATGGATCATTTGAAGATTCTCCTGTTTTGAGACCACCTCCTAATAGTAATGATAGAGCGATTGTGTAGGAAGGACAGAGAGAGTGGTGAAGGTTTAGACAAGGCAATGAGGAAGATGGGGAAGAGTGACCATCACAACGGCAGATGCCCCTGCGACCCTTGCTGCTCTGTGAGTGTGCGTGGACATCAGTCTTTCATGGCGCCATCAGGCTATGGGGTAGAAAAGCCAGGGTGTGGAACTGTGCATGACTGAGATTTTCAGGGCAGGGACTTGGAAGGATACTAGAAACAGGGGGTTATGAGGGCTTATAAAGGCGTGTTTCAAGTAACTCATCATGGAGTCCAGGCTTAGTAGGAAAGAAGGTATGGCCAGAGGAAGTCCTGAGAGTGGGATGGAGCAACTGAGTCAGAGAAAACATCTATGCCAGGGAAGAAAAGGTTTCTTGAAGAGAACAAGTGAGACCATTATAAAAATAGGAGACTGAATTGGAGGAGAAAGGAAAGTTGAGTTGAATATCTTGGAGGCAGGGTAGCTTGAAGTGTTGAAGACCAGTGGCTGAAACCCTGGGAGATGGAGTGCATGAACCAGAGGGGAGGCCTTGGATAGGCCAGCCCTGTCGGCGCTGGGACATCTCAGGGCCATGGCAGGGCCTGGCACAATGAGGAGGAGGAAAAGCCCCACCGTTGATCAAGGATGCTGTTATGTTTTGGATATTTGTCCTCCCAAATCTCCTGTCGAGTTTTAATTCCCAGTGTGAGAGGTGGGACCTGGTGGGAGATGCTGGGGTCATGGAAGTGTATCTCTCATGAATGGCTTGGGCCATCCCATTGGTGGTAAGTGAGCTTCCACTCTGAGTTCTTACAATCTAGTTGTTTAAAAGTGTGTGGCACTCCCCGCCCCACCCACTCTCTCTCTCGCTCCTGTTTTCGCCCTGTGAAGTGCCTCCTCCCCACTGTCTTCTGCCACGAGTAAAAGCTCCTTTAGGCTTTCCAGAAGCCAAGCAGGTACCAGGACCATGTTTCCTGTACAGCCTGCAGAACCGTAAGCCAATTAAACCTCTTTTCTTTATAAATTACCCAGTGTTAGGTATTTATAGCAAGGCAAGAATGGCCTGATACAGATGCTCAATGATTGAGGATCTGATAGAACAGTTTTTATGGCATAAGATAAAAAGTGAGCTTAGAAAATTAAGAATTGTGGAAATCGATTTGGGGATCCAAGATGGCCGATTAGGAACAGCTCAGGATTGCAGCTCCCAGTGAAAGCGCAGAGGGTGAGTGGACGCCGCATTTCCAGACGGATTTTTATTGCCCACAGACTAGGAGATTCCCAGGCGGAGGAGCCCTAAGGGT
>CAUYLG010043328.1:0-20376 GCA_963573385.1 Cacajao melanocephalus
AAACTAAGCTTCATAAGTGAAGGAAAAATAAAATTTTTTGCAAACAAGCAAGCACTCGGAGATTTCATCACCACCAGGCCTGCTTTACAAGAGCTTCTGAAAGAAGCACTACAAACAGAAAGGAACAACCAGTATTAGTCATCCCAAATACTTACCAAAATGTAAAGAGTATCTCCATAATGAAGAATCTACATCAACTAATGGGCAAAATAGCCAGCTAGCATTAAATCATAATACTGAACTCACAAATATTAATATTAATCTTAAATTTAAATGGATTAAATGCCCCAATTAAAGACACAGATAGGTAAATTGAACAAAAAAACCCATTGGTACACTGTATCCGGATTTATCTCACAAGCATCGACACACAAAGACTCAAAACAAAGGGATGAAGGAAGATTCACCAATCAAATGGAGAGTTAAAAAAAAAAAAACAGGAGTTGTAATTTTTGTCTCGGACAAAATAGACTTTAACAGTAACAAAGACTAAAGAAGAAACAAAGAAGGATATTACATAATGGTAAAATAATCAATGCAGCAACAGGAGTTAATGATCATAAATATACATGCACCCAATATAGGAGCACCCAGATATATAAGACAAGTTCTAAAAGACATAAAGAGATTTGGACTCCCACACAATAATGGCGGGAGATCTTGACACCACATTGTTAATATTTGAAGGATCAACAAGATAGAAAATTAATAGGGAATTTAGACCTGGAATAAGTAAACTTAGTGAATATCTATAGAATTCTTCATCCCAGGTCTCCAAAACATACATTTTTCTCAGTATCATATTACATCTATTCTGAAAGTGACTATATAATTGGAAGTAAATCACTCTTCAGCATTTGCATAGCATTTCACAGACTTAAATGAAATATTGGTTGGTTGGTTGTTATTTTCTTCCCTTATTCCTTCCTGTCTCTGTTGTTAAGTACAATTATCGGCATAAAAGAGGTTTTTAATACCTATTCCTAGATTGTATTCCAGCCTGGGCAATAGAGCAAAAATTCTGTTCTCTCTCCCCCATTTTTCTTTCTTCTTCTTTCTCTCATTAAAAATAATAATAATAATAAAATTTAATAGCTTTAGGGGGCTTCTTTTGGTTATAAGCAATTACCTCTTCCACAACCAGCTCCTTTTCCCTACAATACTCCTTACTTCTATATACACACTATTGATATGGTTTAGTTTTGTGTCCCCACCCAAATCTCATCTCAAATTGTTATCGCTAGGTGTTCTAATACCCAGAAATTTCAGTTACCATAGTTTAAATAATACAAGTCCCCCAGCAACATCATTCAAATTTTAGTTACCACGTGAATTAAATGTGAGTAATTGCATAAAATATAAACTTCACTGTTAAGTCCTCAGTCCACAAATCACCCTGTAAGTAACAGATGGGCATCATGATCAGTGATGAGTCACATGGTTTCTTTCCAAGTCTGTTGGTGACTGGCCACTGTGTGTGCATTACTCAGTTCAGGCAGTGATGGCCAAGTGCGTAGTTGTGTTGCCTCCTTGTCTCCCAGTCATAAATCAAAGTGACATTTTACAAAACTGGATAATTGAAAGAGAGAATTGACCAAAAAGATGAAAGCACAGCAAGGAAATAAAAAGTGATGTCACTGGAAATTACATTCAAATTGAACATAAATGGAGTTACAGAAGAGACAGCTGACCATGGGAACGTTGACACTGCCACTGTTGGGAAGACATGCAGTCTGAGGGACATCGTGAAGGCAAACTTATGGACATAAATGAGGAGAATGGTTGTGGCAAAGAGGATGAAGATGCTGTAGAGGAACTGATGCTAGCAAAAAGTTCACATTCAATGTACCCTCAGAGACACTGCACAACATTGAAAGAGGAAAGAATAAAATGTTGGAAGCCAACCCAAATATACAAATGACGCTTCCTTCATATGGTAAGCTGCATGATGAGAAGGCAAGCAATGTTCACATTACTCCTAAAATCTTGGAATAAAATGTAATATTTTAATTTTTAATGTTTCTAATGTCTTGAATTATAGTGTATTGTAAATATTAGTTTTACTATTTTTTTGCTTCCAAATACATTATTAGCAGTTATAGAGTTTTGAATGTTTTGACAAAATTTTTTAAAAGTCACATGACAATCATAATCCTTCCCACTGACTATAAAGATTGCTTTGCATAGTTTTAGCTTGCAGGGTCCTCTGCTATCATGCAAGGCAGGGACTACCTCCTATCTCAACTATTTATTCCTCATTAAACAAAATATAAGTACCTGAAATGGTGTCTGTCACACAGTAAGTACTCAACCTATGTCGTCTATTGTTTCAAAGACACTACATACTGTTTTTCACCTATATTGCAAAGCTTTGCTTTTCTTTTATTTATTTTTTTTCTTTTTTCTTTTTTTGAGGTGGAGTCTCACTCAGTCACCCAAGCTGGAGTGCAATGGTGCAATCTTGGCTCACTGCAACGTCTGCCTCCTGGGTTCAAGCGATTCTCCTGCCTCAGCCTCCTGAGTAGCTGGGATTACAGATGTGCGCCACCATGCCCAGCTAATTTTTGTATTTTTAGTAGAGACGGGGTTCCACCATGTTGGTCAGGCTAGTCTCCAGCTCCTGATCTCATGATCCGCCCACCTCAGCCTTGCAAAGTGCTGGGATTACAAGCATGAGCCACTGTCCCCAGTCAAAGCTTTTTTTTTTTTTAATGTCTATACTTGCTGCTCCTATTTTGCTCCTTCCATTCTCTCTTGAAATCATTTCAATCAGGCTTTTGTCCGCATCCCTCCACCAGAACTGCTCTCATCAAAGTCATCAATCACTGCTGAATGGCTAAATCCAATGATAGCTGTAAGTCTTACTTGATATACTTGACAACAGCATTTAATTCAATTAATCAACAAAGACTGACTTCTAAACACCACCCTCCCCTTGTTTCCTCCTACCTTATGGGCTGATCCTTTTCCATCTGCTTGCTAGTCACTCCTCTCTCTGACATCTATGCCTGACATCTAAATGTCAGAGAGCCCTGGGGCTCAGTCTTTGGATCTCTTCTCTAACTACAATTACTCCCTTCTTGACCTCAACCATTCTCACTCTTGATGTCAAATGCCATTCATATAAGGATGCCCCCCAGATATTTACCTCCAGGTCTGATCTTTCTCCTGAAATTCAAACTTGTATGTCCAACTACCTTTTCTACATTTCTCCTTAGGGTGGCTACTAGACAACTGAAACTTAACTGTGTAAAAGCAAATTCATATTCCTTCCCAGACCTCCTCATCTTCTTTATTTTTCTCTACTTCATAAAGTACACTTTAATTCACTGGAAACCTTGAATATATCTTCAACTCTCTCTCTCTCACCCCCATCCTTCCTGCCCCTCCACCCCACCTCAGCCTTCTCTTCCATCCCAACAGTTTCAAACACACATTTAAGTCATCAGCATATTTTGTCAACCTCTCAGCTATTCCCATTTTAGAGGTAAAGAAACTGAGCCATGAAAGTTATTTACTCATCCAAGGTCACAGAATTAATTTGTAGCAGAACTGAAATTGAAAACCAGGTAGCCTTGCTTTAGAGTTTTTAAATGGCAATTTTGTCAATTCTAGTCTTCAAAGATTCCAAAAAATTGAGGTCTAATTTCAAGAATGCTTTTGATAAAGACAAAACTGAACAATTTCTAACAATTTCTTCCAATGAAACAATTCAATAAATGTACAGCTAATACAAAACATAACCTTATAAACCAAATCATCGTCTGTAATGAAGTTTTTCATTCGGTTTTATAACCTCTGTGTTTGTATATATTATTCTTAAAAATTGAGATATTTTTCTGTTTCTTAATTTGCTTTTTAAAAAATTCACAGTGTATCACAACATTTTATACATTATAATGGAATACCCTAGCTAAAAGTAAATTCCAAGTTTTTGGAAACCTTGAGGACTAGTAGTAAGGAAATTTGTTATTTTAAAACTATATATAGTTTGTACTCTTCTCTAGAAACAGATGATTGAAATCACCTTAACACACTGATTATTGTGGCAAAAACAGTTCTTGGTGTTGCAAAGTTGAGGCAAAAAACTTATTCTCAAAAAGGAAATGTTGAGAAAATCAAAAGCAATTTTCTCAGCAAGGAGGCTAGAAAACTGGATATGCTTGAGCTAATCTAATCTGATTTAGTCACTATCCCAAGACTGACTTGGGGAAAGCAGTATCTGGGGAGACCCTCAGAAAAATCCTGACAACCTTCATCATCTAATAATGTTTCTTTTCTCAGAGAAAGAGATGAAATTAGCAGATCATCATTGTTGTCTGTGATTCTTCAGTTATAGCAATGCCTATGTGCCTCTTTCCCAGATGTTCAACTCTAAAGGATAAAAAAACTTGCACTTGAAAATCATTTGCTCAAAAACCTCTTTGAAGACTGTACTGGCATTTTCATTAGAAACACATATTTAAAACAAAACTCCTCCTTCATTTCCCAAACAAGGAAAGCCTGTTATGATAGGATGACATCATGAACCCATATGTCTGCCATGAGAAGACAAGAAAAGTCTTCACTTGCTTCATTTGAAACAGTTGCCTGCCTTTAGGTAGAACCTCCAAGATGGGGATTAGTGCTTTTATAAAAGAGACCACAGAGAGCTAGTTCTTCCTTACACTATGTGAGTACACAGCAAGAAGTGGGCCTGCATCAGCCACCAAATCTGCCAGCACCTTGCTCTTGAACTTCCCAGGCTCTAGAGTTATGAGAAATAATTTTTTGTTGTTTACAAGCCACCCAGTCCATGATATTTTGTTATAGCAGCCTGCACAGGCTAAGACATACCTCCATCATTCTTTAGAACAAGCTTGTCCAATCCATGGCCCCTCGGCCACATGTGACCCAAGATGCCTTTGAATGTGACCCAACACAAACTCGTAAACTTTCTTAAAACATTATAAGATTTTTTTTTTAGCTCATTAGCTATCATTAGTGTTAGTGTATTTTATGTGTGGCCCAAGACAATTCTTCTTCTTTCAACGTGGCCCAGGAAAGCCAAAAGATTAGACACCCCTGCTTTAGAAGGACAATTCAAACAGGGGAGTGTATTTGCCACAACAATCAGTGTGTTAAGGTGATTTCAGTCATCTATGTGACAGTAAGTAGATGGTCCCTAGTACTGAGGCATACAGATAGCCCTCTTCCCCATTTCCAGAGCTCATTTAGGGTTGGTCCTATTTGGGGATCATCTTAAGTAGTTTGAGGAACGTGGGGAAGTCTGTGGAGGCTTATATTTCCTAGGCCTCTATCCTTGATATTTTTAGGACTAGATCTCCTTAAAAACTGACCTTTCTTCTCCAAAAGAAAAGATTTCGCTTTTCTCAGTCAAAAATGTGGAACAAACTGGATTTTACTAGAAAAACAATGTACTTAGAAACTCTTGATAGGAACTAAAACATGTTTTTAAAAATCCTGCAAATTTTTTTACCACCACAATATAAAAATGCTAACAGCTAATAGATTTATTAACAAGTTAAATCTCTGAATCTCTGACCTTTGACAAACGTCAGTGTTAGGCTTTCACTATAGATAGATGTTTTCCTTTGGACTGCCTGATAAGGTATGCAGAGTATATTGAAGTCACTTGAGATAAAATTTTGCAAGGAGTCAGAAGGTTATAAATGCTTGACATACTTAAATTTAGGATTACTATTGTGTCCTAAGGAAGATTATATTTCACAGCTACCTATTATCTGGAAGCTGTCTAAATAGATATGTTATTTGTTGACTTACAGAATTGGCAAGGATCAGAGCTCACATGCTTCAGCCTCCAACTCAATTCTGCAATCGGGGCCACATCATCATGGCCAAATGACCATCTTCCCCCTGCAATAAAAGAAGACTAAACTGCTCTACATGAAATAAGAAGAAAAGGCGGGGAATATTTGCTCCTGAAGAAGAGGAAAAAAAGATGATAGGTGAAAAAGAACAAGTTAGAATGTTAAAGCAAATTTCAAACTCGGGAGAAGAAAATTGCAAAAAGGAATGATACCATCTTAAATATATAAACTGGTTTTACAAATTAATTTTTGAAAAAAAAACAAACACTACTCTTACAATAGATATACCTATGTAACAATCCTGCATGATCTGCACATGTACCCCAGAACTTAAAGTATAATTTAAAAAAAAAAAAGAATGAATAAGCTTTAAAGAGGCATCACAAGTCCCTGATGTGGTAAGATGTGGACAGCTTAGCTAGCAAGGTGCTTAAATAAAGAGATACCCCATACAGTATCATTCTGGAGACAGAAGGCACTTCTGAATTTGAATGGTCCAATAATGTAGAAACAGTAAAGTTATCCCAGTCAAATGAGGTAGAGCAGGCATGCAAGAATTGACTTTTTTTTTGGAATTATTGTGATTTTTTTTCATACTCTGGTCAGGTTGGAGGGAATAAACTAAAAACAATAGGCCAGAGAGTGACCAGACAAATTCATCTCTTGAAGTTCCAAGGATTTATGTATAGTTTTTGTATTGTTGTAATTAGGCTTACGTTTATAATTATTTGTTTTAATTGCAATTAAATAATGGAGACCAAAAAAGAAAAAATAATGTAAACCAAGTGCTGTCTCATCAAAATGAGATTTGCCTTGCTTTTTGTTTTGTAGGGACTTTCAAAACTATAAAATATTATTGAGAGACATTTACAAGTCATTTGTAAAATATGCTTTTATTTTAAACTCAGGTTTAAACTCAGGTTTAAAAAAAACATATTTTTAAGTCCATGCAATGGCTTTAAATTAGAGTTAATTAAAAAAAATAACAGCATTAAAAAGAAGAAAATTGGTAAAGGACATAAATAATTCACATAGAATGAAAATTGGACAACATATATACATACAAATATATGTATATATGAAGTTAAAGTTTACTAACAAGTAAAGGAATAAATACAACAGAAAAAAACAAATATATCAAATGCCAAAAATTATTTTTAAATATTATCCAGTGCTGCTCACCAGGGGACAAGGAAATGGGCACTTTCTTACACTGCTGGTGATGTATAAATTAATACTAAACAATACACATAAACACGAAATCATAGTCCATTCTGTAATACCATTATGGTTACAGTACTAAGAAGGCTTGGGTTCTCAAAAATAGAGATATTAAAATCAAGGCTGCAATAGAGAAAGGAAGAGTAGAAAGTTACAAAATTGCAATACCAAAATTATTTTCACTGCAGGAATTTCAACAAAGGTATTTTTTATTCATCTAAGTACATTTTCTTTTTCCAAGCTACAAATAAATTTATTCAATAACTGTCAGAAAAAATACCTTCATACAGACTTCTGAGTCTAATGTAGCACTATTATAAAACAAAGAGAGAGATTGATTGAACAATCCTATATGCTTGAAACTAAAATAGTCTACTAACTAATACTTGTTTTAAAGCATGAGGGAAATTTGCTAAAGACTTCAAGCTAAATAAAAGCAGTACCTGAAAAATTTATGGACAGCAGCTATAACTAGATATACAGGGAAATATTTTGACATTCATAATAACAATAAGTAATAAACATTTACTGAGTATTTTCTATGTGCTATGCAGTTGTTAAGTTCTTTATATATCATCGCAATGAAACTTTTAAATTTATTTTTTATTTTTTTATTTTTTAAAGACAAGGTCTTGCTATATTGCCCAGGCTGGTCTTGAATTCCAGCGTTCAAATGATCCTCCTGCCTCAGCTTCCCAAGTAGCTGGGACTACATAACTGTATTTTTATTGTAAAATAAATACCTACGGAAATAAAACATATACGTATTTTAAAGAATAAAGATAAAACTGACACAAGAACAGAAAATCAAACACCACATGTTCTCACTCACAGGTGAGTGTTGAACAATGAGAACACGTGGACATAAGGAGGGGAGCATCACACACTGGAGTCAGTTGTGGGGAGGCTAGGGGAGGGACAGCAGGGGTTGGGGAGGGTAGGGAGAGATAACGAGGGGAGAAATGCCAGATATAGATGATGGGGGAATGGAGGCAACAAACCACCTTGCCATGTATGTACTTATGCAACAATCCTGCATGATCTGCACATGTACCCTACAACCTAAAGTACAATAAAAGAAATAAAATTAAATAAAAATTTTTAAAAAAGAATAAAGATAATAAAGCAAACACTTGGGTAAACACATTTTTAGTGTGAAGGAAATATTGCCAAAACTTAGAAACTTCCTGTGTAGCCCTCTTCCAATCACATACCCTTCCTCCCTCACCCAGGTAAGCCACTATCCTGATTGTGATACTCTTACCTCATAATCATTCCATTTATGTATGCTCTAAAAGTACATTGCTTACCTTTGTCTAGTCTTTTAATTTTATCTAAATGAAATCATAGAGTATGTATTCTTCTGTAGCCTGCTTATTTGCTCAATTGTCTGTAAAATTCATCCATGTTGCTGCATGTAGCTACAGATCTTTTTATTGCAATATTATATAAACACAACTAATTATGAATTCTACTGATGATAAATACTGGGGTAATTTTTATTTTAGGGCTGTTATGAATATATTCATACTTGTCTTCTTGAGCATATGTGTAAGATCTTCTCTATTTTAAATATCTAGAAGTAGAACCACTAGATCTTAGGATGATCACACATTTAAAGTTACTAAGTAACGTCACGAGAGTCTCAAAAGCAGTTGAACCAATTTACATTCTCACCAGTAAGTGCTTAAGACTCACATCCTCAACCCCAGGTATGATCACACTTTATAATTGCCAATCTGGTGGGAATACGACAGTTTCTTGTTGTAGTTTAATACGAATTTCCTGATTAATAATGAGGTGAACTTTTTTCCTGTTTATTGGACATTCAAGTTTCTCTTTTATGAATTACTTGTTCTTGTGCCTTCGTCATTTGTCTATTAGATTTCTTTTTTCATAGGAAATTTTTTATATATTAGATATGAGTTTCTGTCAATTATATGATTTGCAATTATCTTCACCTGGTTTGTGATTTGTTTTTATGGTAGATTTGGAGAAAAGAAATTCTTAATTTTAATGCAATTGAATTTACTAGTCATTTCCATTATGCTATGTCCACATGTGTACATGTGTGTATAGCTTTTTAAATTTATTCCTATGTATTTCATATTTTTCTATGCTATTGTAAATGGTATGTTTTAAATTTTTCATTTTTAACTGATATTTGCTGGTATATTAAAATGCAACTGATTTTTGTATGCAGATTACATACAATTGAATTACAATGAGGTTGTCCTGATAAACCTAAAGTAATGTGAAAATATCATGAGTCATAAATGCATTTAATATCACAATAAACCCATTGCAATATCAAAAAACTAAGTCAAATCATTTTAGGTTGAGGATGGTCAGTAGTGGTTTCCATATCCAACTAACTTGCCAAATTCTTATTTCTAAAAAATATTTTCAGTCTGAGAAACAGCGATACCCCATCTCTACAAAAAATTTAACAATTTGTCAAGCATGGTGATGTGCCTGTCATCCCAGGTACTCTGAGGCTGAGGCAGGAGAATTGCTTGAGCCCAAGAGATCAAGGCTTCAGTGAGGCCATATTTGTACCACTGTCAGCAACAGTTTGTACCTCTGCTGCAGCCTGGGCAACAGAGCAAGAACCTGTCTCAAAAACTCAAACAAACAAACATAAATTTGTATACAGTTCTTTTGGATGTTCCATGTAGATAATCAATCATCTATGGATGAGTTTTATCACTTGCCCCAATCCTAACATCTTTAATTTCTTTATTAACTATGTGGGCTAGCTCCAGTATGATGACCAATAAATTGGTAGCAGGCAAGCAGGCATCCTTGACAAGTTCCCAGTCTTGGGAATGCTATAAAATTGCACCATTAAGAATGATGTTTGATCCTTGTATTCCTAATTTGTTTGCTTTTTTTTTTTTAGTCGCAAATGGATGGTGACATTTAACAAATGATTTCCTGCATCTATTAAGATGATCATATGATTTTTCTCCCTTAGAACATTAATACATTAATTTGATGTTTTAATATTTATTGAGTTCGAAATCCTTGGTTTTGTTTGTTTGTTTGTTTGAGATGGAGTCTCACTCTGTCTTTCAGGCTGGAATTCAGTGGCTCAATCACAGCTCACTGCAACCTCAGCCTCCCAGGTTCAAGGGATTCTCCTACCTCAGCCTCCCGAGTAGCTGAGATTACAGGTGCACACTGCCACACTCAGCTAATTTTTGTATTTTTAGTAGAGGCAGGGTTTTGCCATATTGACCAGACTGGTCTCAAACTCCTGACCTCAGGTGATCTGCCGACCTTGGCCTCCCAAAGTGCTGGGATTACAGGTATGAGCCACAACACCTGGCCTCAAAATCCTTGCTTTGTAACACTCCAATCACTGGTTCATACAAGCCATCTTTTTTTTTTTTTAAATAATAAACACTGTGTGATGTGGTGCTGAGAAGAATGTATATTCTGTGGATTTAGGGTGGAGAGTTCTGTAAATGTCTATCAGGTTTCCTTGGTCCAGGTCTGAGTTCAAGTCCTGGATATCCTTGTTAATTTTCTGTCTCGTTGATCTGTCTAATATTGTCAGTGGAGTATTAAAGTCTCCAACTATTATTGTGTGGGAGTCTAAGTCTCTTTGTAGGTCACTAAGAACTTGCTTTATGTATCTGGGTGCTCCTGTATCGGGTTCGTATATATTTAGGATCGTTAGCTCTTCTTGTTGCATTGATCCTTTTACCATTATGTAATGTCCTTCTTTGTCTCTTTTGGTCTTTGTTGGTTTAAAGTCCATTTCATCAGAGACTAGGATTACAACTCCTGCTTTTTTTTTTTTCTGCCTCCATTAGCTTGGTAAATCTTCCTCCATCCCTTTATTTTGAGCCTATGTGTATCCTTGCATGTGAGACGGGTTTCCTGGACACAGCACACTGATGGGTTTTGAGTTTTTATCCAATTTCCCAGTCTGTGTCTTTTGATTGGGGCATTTAGCCCATTTACATTTAAGGTTAATATTGTTATGTGTGAATTTGATCCTGCCATTTTGATGCTAGCTGGTTGCTTTGCCTGTTAGTTGATGCAGTTTCTTCATTGTGTCCATGCTCATTACCATTTGTTATGTTTTTGGAGTGGCTGGTACTGGTTGCTCCTTTCTATGTTTAGTGCTTTTTTCAGGAGCTCTTATAAAGCAGGCCTGGTGGTGATGAAATCTCTGAGTAATTGCTTGTTCATAAAGGATTTTATTTCTCCTTTGCTTATGAAGCTTAGTTTGGCTGGTTATGAAATTCTGGGTTGAAAGTTCTTTTCTTTAAGGATGTTGAATATTGGCCCCTACTCTCTTCTGGCTTGTAGAGTTTCTGCTGAGAGATCTGCTGTGAGTCTGATGGGCTTCCCTTTGTGGGTAACCCAACCTTTCTCTCTGGCTGCCCTTAGCATTTTCTCCTTCATTTCGACTCCGGTGAATCTGAAAATTATGTCCCTTGCGGTTACTCTTCTTGAGGAATATCTTTGTGGTGTTCTCTGTATTTCCTGGACTTGAATATTGGCCTGCCTTGCTAGGTTGGGGAAGTTTTCCTGGAAAATATCCTGAAGAGTATTTTCCAGCTTGGATTCATTCTCTCTGTCATATTCAGGTACACCTATCAAACGTAGATTAGGTCTTTTCACATAGTCCCATATTTCTTGGAGACTTTGTTCATTTCTTTTCACCCTTTTTTCCCTAATCTTGCCTTCTCATTTTATTTCATTGAGTTGATCTTCGACCTCTGATATATATCCTTTCTTCTGCTTGGTCAATTCGGCTATTGAAACTTGTGTATGCTTCACCAAGTTCTCGTTTTGTGTTTTTCAGCTCCATCAATTCATTTATATTCCTCTCTAAGCTGTTTATTCTCATTAGCATCTCATCAAACCTTTTTTCAAGGTTCTTAGTTTATTTGCACTGGGTTAGAACATGTTCTTTTAGCTCAGAGAAGTTTCTTATTACCCACCTTCTGAAGCCTGTTTCTGTCAATTCATCAGACTCATTCTCCATCCAGCCTTGTTCCCTTGCTGGTGAGGAGTTGCGATCCCTTGGAGGAGGAGAGGCGTTCTGGTTTTGGGTGTTTTCATCCTTTTTGCACTGGTTTCTTCCCATCTTTGTGGATTTATTTACCTGTGGTCTTTGTAGTTGTTGACTTTCAGATGGGGTCTCTGAGTGGACATTCTTTTTGTTGATGATGGTTGTCATACTCTAGCCTGATGTTATGTGTTGTTCACATTATTTTCTTATCTTTTCCCTGTTTGCAGCACTTGAGTGTTTTTCATTCCTGATATGGGTTATATGTCTTCTTTTTCCTTGAGCCATCTTGCCAAAAGTTTCAGTTTTATTATTCCTTTTAGCTTACTTGCTATTCTCTACAGAATACTCTCTACTGAATATTCGTTTTCTATTTCCTTAATTTTTGCTCATGACTTTGACATTCTCTTCACTTTTATTCCTTCCTAATGTAAAATTTATAGCTATAATTTTTCCTCAGAGTACTGTTTAGCTGCACCCTAAAACCTTTATCTGTAGTGTTTCCACGATCCTTCAGTTTTAAATATTTTCTAATTTCTATTTAAATTGTTTTGTGACCTGAATTATTTGAAACCATATAAAATTTTCAAGTTACTCTTTAATTACTGAGCCATAGCTTAATTGCATTGTTCTCATAACATTCTCTGAATGATTCCAGTTTTCTAATTGTTGTAATTCTTTATCATGTGCCTGAAAAGAAGGTTGATCCTGAACTTGGTGGAGACAGTGCTCCCTGTGTAAGCTCATTAGGACAAGTTTGTTGGAGGGAAATTAATGGTTCTCAATACATGTATCAGAAAATAGGAAAAGCTGAAAAATAACTAAGTACAACTAAAAATGGAAGCAAGAGACTGAGTATACCCAAAGAAATAAAAAGAAAATAATAGAAGATAGAACCCAAGAAAAAATAACGGAATGGTATAGAAAAACAAAGGTTAATACTATCAGAAGCTTCAACTTTAAAAAGACTATTGCTGATAACCTCAGGAAATAACAGTTCAACAAAATAATAAAATGCAAACAAACAAAATATACTTAACTAAGGGAACAAATTATAGCTATAATAAAGACTTTTAAAGTAATTTTATTATAAGACACCTATAGTCAAATATTTTTGAAAACCTACAATAAATAGAACGGGAAATTATAGTACCAATAAAATTAGCATAACATAAAATAGGAAACTTGAATCGATAACCAGGAAAAATTGAAATAATATTGCCCAGTAATCTTACAAGGTGTCCCACTGAACTGACACAGAGCATTTCTATGTTATATAAATATAACTAAACTTAGAAAAATTATGAAAACTGCCCAATTCATTTTTTAGTTTGGTACAATCTTTAAAACTATCAGATGAGGACAGCAAACAAAATTATAGGCCAATTTCACTAACAAACATAGAAGGAGATCCACTCAATAAAATATCAGCTAACAGAATCCAATCAGGTGTTTGAAAAAAATAACCCTAATAATACTTATTAGAGTTTATTCTAGAAATGCAAAGATAATTTAATAGCAGAAAACCTATTAACATATTTCACCACAGGAATGTTTTAAAGAATAAAATACATGATTATCTCAATAGACACAAGAAAGGCATTGGATAAGGTTCACATTCAATTAAGATTTTAAAAAAACTTTTTAACTTCTTGAAGGCTAGAAAGAAAATAACTTTCTTAACTTTTTGAAGGCTATCTACCAATGCCCTATAGCAAACATCATAATTAATGGAGAAATTTTTGATGTATTTCTTTTTAAGGTCAATAAGATAAAAATTCTACCACCATAGCTACTGTTCAATATACTACATGACATGCTGGCTAATGTAAGACAAGAAAAAGAAATAGGTTAAAAGAATTGAAAGAGAACAGAGAGTGTTCATCATTTGAAGGTGACCTGATAATCCACATAGAAAACCCAGGATAATTACCATCCAACTAAAAGGCATTATAAAATAATTAAGGCATAGTAGAAAATCACAATAAGAAAAACAGTTGAATATGATCATAAGACTAATGGAATAGAGTTTAAAAGCTCAGAAAGAGACCCATATGAAAACCTGGTGTATGACAGAGGTCATATCACAAGCCAGTAGAAAAAGGATTAATATTTTGGAAATGGTAATAGGAACATTGGTACACTCCCTGGAAAAAAATTAAGTTGGATCCTTACCTCATATAATCTCCAAATATGGACTTCATATGTATTAAAACAAAAACATGAAAAGCAAAAGTAAATTAAAAAGCAAGTAAAAGTTTGTATAGATTATCTTCATGATCTTGATGTAGACAACTACTTCTTATAGAAGATTCTAAAGAACAAGCCTTAAGGAGGAAAAGTAACAAACTATAAGGGCAAAATTAAAGATCCATGTACAAAGAAAGTCACCACACGCAAGGTCAACAGATGGACAAATTGGGAGTAGATACCTGAATTGAATATCATTCAGAAAAAGCCAGAAGGTTTGCAAAAAGAAATGGACAAAGGACATAAAAATTTCCAAAAGAAAAAATCCAGATTGTAACATTCAATGAAAATAAGCTCAAATCTCATGGGTATTCAGAGAAATGCAAATTAAACAAAGAAATGCTATTTCATATGTGTAAAATGGCAACAATTATAAACTCATAATCCCAAATACTGACAAAGATCTACGGAAATTGCAATATTGTATTCCTTGTCACACCCTGTTACAGCCATTATGAAGAAAATATTGTTAATATTTAGATAAATTAGTGTAGAATGGTCAGTGACCTGGAAATCCTACTCCTAATTATACCTTGCAGAGAAACTCCTGTCCAGGTCCAAAAAGACATATGTACAAAAATATTCATGGCAGGATTGGTTGTGGTGCGAATAAGTGGGGAAAATGCATATGAAGAAATATTTAAAGCAAGTGAGATTTACTAAGCTAAGCATCTAGTTAGAGATATGTATAGCCTCATAAACACAGTATGATATAAAAAAGAAATATTTGTATCAATGCCATTTATATCATGCTAAAACACACATATACAAGATCATGTATGTTAATAAAAAGAAAGGTAGAATGGAAGAAGTATGTTTGATTTGACAGGGATTGAGGAGTTGGGAATGGAAATAGGGTTGGGGAATGTAATAATATACTATGAAACAAGAGAGGTTTTACATCAACCAATGGTAATATGCCAAGAATTAACTAAGGAGTGTAATTAATTCAATTCAGTAAATGTAAAGACCAAAGAGAAAACAAAATAAAAAATGGTAAAGCCTGAATTAAAAAACAAACCTCACAGGCCTTTAAATGTATATACTCATGACTTCTTAATTCTCTTACTGTTGACCTTGACCTAGCAATTTTGTTTGCAGCAGTTCACTTTCACTAAAAGTAAACATAAGAGCAATTCATAAGAGCTATTTTCCTATTAGGCGCTATATTATCTCCTAAATGCTATCACTTTGCAACATGTGGTATAACTGTTTCACACTGAATTCCCTCATTAACTCATCATGCTATATTCTTTTTGCTTTATGAAAACATTTGTATGACCCCAGCCTTCTGGGGTCACCTTTCTCCTTAATATCTAATTAAAAGAAACCACATTTTGTGAAGAGACGAAGACTGAACGGTTGTGGCCACGCTGTCGACCTCGAGCAGCAGTTGGCTTCTCCGAGTAGAACCCGGAAGTAGGAGACTCAGAATCAGATCTCTTCTCCCTCCCCACCCCTGTGAGATTTTTTTGATCTTCAGCTACATTTTTGGCTTTGTGAGAAACCTTATCATCAAACACAATGGCCAGCAACATTAGCAACAAGGCAGATTCTCGCTCCATGAACTTCCATGTGTTCACTGGGAATCTCAATACTCTTGTGGTCAAGAAGTCTGATGTGGAGGCAATCTTTTCAAAATATGGTAAAATTGTGGGCTGCCCTGTTCATACGGGCTTTGCCCTCGTCCACTATGTGAATGAGAGGAGTGCCCGGGCTGCTGTAGCAGGAGAGGATGGCAGAATGATTGCTGGCCAGGTTTTAGATATTAACCTGGCTACAGAACCAAAAGTGAACGAAGGAAAAACAGATGGGAGACGATCTGCAGTGGAGATGTACAGCTCCTCTTTTGACTTGGGCTATGACTTTCAATGGGATTATTATGATAGGATGTACAGTTACCCAGCACGAATTCCTCCTCCTCCTATTGCTAGGGCTGTAGTTCCCTCAAAACATCAGCATGTATCAGGAAACACCTCATGAAGGGGCAAAAGTAGCTTCAATTCTAGGAGTGGACAGTGGGGATCTTCCAAGTTTGGAAAGTTGAAAGGAGATGACCTTCAGGCCATTAAGAAGATGACCCAGATAAAACAAAAAGTGGATAAGTGGATTCTTTCCTGGATAATCTGGAAAAAACTGAAAGGAACAGAGCAAACAAGCAGTAGAGATGAAGAATAGTAAGTCAGAAGAGGAGCAGAGCAGCAGCTCCATGAAGAAAGATGAGACTAATGTGAAGATGGAGTCTGAGGGGGGTGCAGATGACTCTGCTGAGGAGGGGGACCTCCTGGATGATGATGATGATAATGAAAATAGGGGGATGACCAGCTGGAGTTGATCAAGATGATGAGAAAGAGGCTGAAGGAGAGGATGACAGAGACAGCACCAATGGCAAGGATGACTCTTAAGCACATAGTATGGTTTAGAAATCTCATCCCATTATTCCTTTACCTAGGCGCTCTTCTAAGATCAAATTTTTCACCAGATGTTCTCCCCTAGTTTCTTCCACACATGCTCACTGTTCTCCCAGTGTTCATTGTCCTGCCCGTGTTCGTTAATTCATATTGCCCTGCACCTGGTTTAGAAATCTTATCCATTATTCCTTTACCTAGGCACTCTTCTAAGATCAAATTTTTCACCATCTTCTCCCCTAGTATCTTCCACACACGCTCACTGTTCTCCCAGTGTTCATTGTCCTGCCCGTGTTTGTTAATTCATATTGCCCTGCGCCTAGTCCCATTTTCACTTCCTTTGATGCTCCTAGTAGTTTTGTTAAGTCTTACCCTGTAATTTTTGCTTTTAATTTTGATACCTCTTTATGACTTAACAATAAAAAGGATGTATGTTTTAAAAAAAAAAAAAAAGCAAAAAAAGAAACCAAAGTTCTTCTTTTACTATAGGAAATTCAAGTCCTTCGTTGAGTGTTTAAGGATTCCTGTGAGGGGCTCATATGGCTTGGTTGTCACTTGTCGCCTTACATTAATGGCTGCTGTTCTATGGCTGCTCTCTGAAAACCACTGGCCAGCTTACTGCTATATGCTCCACTTCTTTCAGTTTTGCTTTGCCAACTAATGCTGATGCTGGATAGTAGGCACTTAATTTCATTAAAGGCATGAATAACACATAAAAAGAAAACCTAAAAATTTACAGTAGGCATCACGGCTCTTACAGGTCATCAGCCCGGGAGCTCCCTTTGGCCACCTTCTCCCTTACATTCTCCTGAAATATCTACTCAGATTTGAGTCCTTTCTTCCATCTTCCAATCTTTACCAGCCCCATGAAGATTACCTGGAAAAAAAAATTTGACATCGAAATAACTCTGAATCCTCCCAACACTCCCTCCTCTTTGAATATGGGTTATGCTTAGTAACTGCTTCAAATAATTAAATTTGGAAAGGAAAATATGGTAAGAATCAAACCCAATTCTAGATAAAACTGTTAATTATATGTGAGAAGTACAGAACAGGAAAATGTATACACTTACTATATGATAATACTAAGAAATCATTGCTAATTATTTTAGGTATAATAATTTTTTTTTTTTTGAGACAAAGTTTTGCTCTTGTTGCCCAGGCTGGAGTGCAATGGCACAATCTCGACTCACCGCAACCTCCGACTCCTGAGTTCAAGCGATTCTCCTGCCACAGCCTCCAAAGTAGCTGGGATTACAGGCATGCACGACCATGCCTGGCTAATTTTCTATTTTCAGTAGAGACAGGGTTTCTCCATGTTGGTCAGGCTGGTCTTGAACTCTCGACCTCAGGTGATCCACCTACCTCGGCCTCCCAAAGTGCTGGGATTACAGGTGTAAGCCACCATGCCCGGCCTAAAGTCTTAATCTTTTAAGATACATAGTGACATATTTACAGAAGATAAATGACATGTTGTTTGGGGATTGCTACGAAATAATCTGTGGGGGAAGAGAGCAGACAGAGGTATAAACCACATAAGAGCAGAGAGTCAACTATTCAACCTTGGTGAAGGTCTGTGGAAGGTCACTGCACTAGTCTCTTAACTTTTGCATATGTCTTAAATTATAAAAAAAATTTTTAGTCTATAGCCATACCACCCTGAACGCGCCCGATCTCGTCTGATCTTGGAAGCTAAGCAGGGTCGGGCCTGGTTAGTGCTTGGATGGGAGACCACCTGGGAATACCTGGTGCTGTAGGCTTTTTAGAAAAATAAAAATAAAAACAATTTTTAAATAAATGTCTGCTGAGATATATCCTCCCTCAATGAGAACCATTTACGCTATTAAACAAATTAGTTACCATCTCCATTTGACTTATTTGCATTATCTACATTGGTTTAAAATGCAAGATACTTGTGTTATAATTGTACAGCTAAACAGGTATTTTGATGACCTCACTAAAGCAGACTAAAGGTCTGTTCAAAGATTATTTGCTGTCACCTCTGACACCTCCTGCTGTCAACTTTAAACCTTTATGGCATGAAAACAACATTGTAAAGTTGTCCCTCACTAAGCACCCTGCTGCACATATAGATATGTAGAAAAAGAACAGGCATCAAAATACTAACAATGGTCTTCTCTGTACAGAACTGTTATTTTCTAAGATATTCATCTGTTATTTTATAATCAGAAAAAAATGACATAACAAAGTAAAAAATACATATAAAACAAACAAACAAAAAGATTGTCAAAAGAAGACAATAAGAAAAGCTGCCTTAAAAAAAGCAAACCAGTTACCTAAAAATGCACATAAGGCTAGTCCTAACCTAAAGAGTTAATGAGAGCACTTACAATGTTATACTTCATTGTGGAGCAAGGATATTTCATCGAGTGTCAACTTGACCTACACAAAATACTCCCAAAGATCTTGATCCTCTTCTAAATTTACTGAGTGGGCTTCTGGTTCCTAATTCAATTTGCCAGGGACCTCATGCTGGAAAAAGGAATGCTCCCTACAACATATATTAATATGGTATTTTGGTCATTAGAAAAGAAGATCTCAATGTAAATTGATCAGCGTTCTGAATTAACACATCAATCCCTTATGTGTTTGGTTGGAATAAGTTCCTCCTCAATGGATTAGTCCACTGATGTTAATTTGAAAGCAAACTTCTGGGCCTGTAGCATGAAGCCTAAAATTTAGGCACCCAACTGAGATGCTGCTCTAGAGATTCTGAGTTGACCAGTTGGCCCATCACCCTCAATGATATCTATCCCTTATTCATCATTACTCTTTATCTGCAATAAGGACTGGCCAGAATTAAGACTGTAAAAATCTTTCACTCATCTATTTACTCATTCACTAACATTTACCAGATCCCTATTAGAGCCTAGCATGTCCCCTTTCTTAGCTCACCATGCTTCGTCAAGTTGACTTTTCTGATAGTTCCAAGAATACACTAAGTTCTTTGCTACCACAAGACCATTGTTCTCTGTGCCTCCTACAGCCTTCTTCCCATGTTCCTGGACTATACTGCTACCTAATCAAGGCACCTGCACTAACCATCCATTTTAAAGTAGCCTTTCTCCTCCTCAGCACCCACTGTAATTTGTCTTTACAACATCTGTTTGATATTACAATTCCTTATTTACTTATGTATTGTCTAGTTTATACATTAGAACATAAACTCTATGAGGGCAGGAATGTGTCTAAGTCCTTGGTAGATCCCCAATTTTTAGAACAATACTCAACACAAACTAGAATCCTCAATAAATATGAATTAAGTAAAACAATGAATTCTTTTTTTTTTTTTTTTAGAAAAAGAGAGGAAAGAAAGAAAGAGTGAAAGAAAGAAAAAAAGAGAATGTAAGAGAGAAAGAAAGAAGAAGAGAAAGAGGGAGAGAGAACGGGATTCTTGTTCTATCGCCCAGGCTAGAATGCAGTCTACAAATGGGTATAAAAACCTCTTTTATGCCAATCATTGAGCTTAACAGTGGAGACAGGAAGGAATAAGGGATGAAAATAACAAACAAGCAGCCAACCAATGTTTTATTTAAACCTGTGAAATGCTATGCAATTGCTGAGGAGAGATTTACTTCCAATTATGTGGTCACTTTTAAAATAGGTGTAATGTGAT
>CAUYLG010043330.1:0-41001 GCA_963573385.1 Cacajao melanocephalus
AACATTCAAAAGTGGGCAAAGTATATGAACAGACACCTTTCAAAAGAAGACAAATATGTGGCCAACAAACATATGAAAAAATGCTCATCATCATTGGTCATTAGAGAAATGCAAATCAAAACCACATTGAGATACCATCTCATGCAAGTTAGAATGGACATCATTAAAAAATCTGGAGACAACAGATGCTGGAGAAGATGTGGAGAAAAAGGAATACTTTTACACTGTTGGGAGTGTAAATTAGTTCAACCATTGTAGAAAACAGTGTGGCAATTCCTCAAGGATCTAGAAACAGAAATTCCATTTGACCCCCCAGTCCCATTACTGAGTATATTCCCAAAGGATTTTAAATCGTTCTATCATAAAGACAACATGCACACGTATGTTCATTGCAGCACTGTTTACGATAGCAAAGACCTGGAACCAACTGAAATGCCCAAGGATGATAGACTGGACAAGGAAAATGTGGCACATATACGCCATGGAATACTATGCAGCCATAAACAACGATGAGTTTGTGTTCTTTGTAGAGACATGGATGAACCTAGAAACCATCATTCTCACCAAACTGACACAAGAACAGAAAACCAAACACTGCATGTTTCACTCATAGACCAGTGATGAACAATGAGAACACCTGGGCAAAGGGAAGTGAACGACACTCACAGGGCTAGGTTGGTGGTGGGGTGGGGAGGAGGGGGAGGCATGTATGTACTCATGCAGCAATCCTGCAGGATGCAGGATGTGCACATGTACCCCAGAGCCCAAATACAATTTTTAAAAAATGAGAATAAATAAAAGGACAGCCACCTCCTCAGCAGAGCCAGTTCACACTCTGCTAGAGGCAAGACGTGCTGGGACCTTCTCCCCTAACCTTTACTGCGTATGTGAGAGAAGCCAGACCTGCTGGATCGGCTGGAAATGCCTAGTGCCTGAGACAGGGAGGAAACGACTATAAACCTGGAAGACACCAGTTAGGCAGGGAGCGGGGAGAGCCCTAGGGCGCTCAGGAACTTGGAATAAGGTTGCCCTCTGCGGGTGAAACTGAAATCATCTCACAATTCGCAGAGCAGAACGGCGAAACCATCACCCGACTGGAGGTACCAACGCATGGCAGACGGAGGACGCCCGAGCTCATCCCAGACGCGGGGACAAAGGCCTGGGAGGGCTGTGGGGCTCTCGGAAGTATCTGGTCACCTTGAGAGGAGTCCGCCGGCTATCGGAGCCTGATGTCGCTGCACCTTAGATTCCACAGACGCCCCTGTTCTTACTTTGCGGTCTTCCAGGAACTTCTCCGCCGGGCCTCCCCTAGGCCTTGCCCCCCTAGGGAGGGGGCGCATTCCACAGGCGGATTCGCACGTGTGGACCCTCGGCAGCACTTTCTCGTGCAAATTAACAAGTGGCCCTCAGTGTGGAAGCACCGCCCAGCCTTTCCCGGGGAGGTCACCGGGGTGAGGCCGCTCAAGGTCTGCAGACCCCGGGCGTTGCCAGGATCTCCCCCGCGCGCTGGTCGGTGAAGGCCAGGGGAGGGCGAACTCGGCCCCCACCAGCGGCCCTTCCATGGGTGGGCTCTGGCACCACCAAGTGGTCAGCGCGTCTGGGAGCTCCAGAGGGTAGGGCAGAATTGGGTAGATGAGGATGCATTTTTCTGGGAGGAGTCTAAGGCTTCGCTCTGACTCCCAAAGGCCAAAAAGCCGGCTCCGGGAGGCAGGACACGAGACCGGCCGCGGGAAGAAGCCCTGGCTGTCCCTCCTGGCCTAGCTCTACCTCTTTGATCTCACCCTCCTTGTGGCGGCACCAAAGATGTGAGGGGCCAGCGGGCGTCGGGAGAGAGGTGGGGGTCGGCGCCGGCGGGACCCCAGATTGGAGCCGCCGTCGTCGGACTGGCAGACCCTGCTATAATAGCTCCCGGCCAGCCGCGGAAGCAGGTGGGGCCCGCTGCGAGTCCTAGGGAAAAACGCCTTCCTCTTGATTCTCTCAAAGGAGTCCGAGCCCTGGGAAGGGACGCCAAGGCGCCTCCGGGACCCAGGAGACGGCCAACAGGCCCAAAAGAGAGTACTTCTCCAAGCGGAGAATCTCTCTCCACCTCCGCCCTCCCGGGACTCAAAGTTGTTTGTCAAAGGAGCCGCCAGGTTTCCTTGTAGATGGGCACGGTATGCACTGTGCACACACACAGACACACACGCGCGCGCGCGCACGTACGTATGTATATACATTTTTTCCAGTTGCAACTGTAGGATTGCCCCTGCCAACTTCCGGAAATGAGCATCCGCTCCCTCTCCCGGGACTGGGCGTGGGGTTCACCGAGAGGAGAGACCTTGCATTTGCGCTGGGCCTGCTCAGTGCCAGGCCATCCCAGGCTTCCGTCGATCCTGGTTTCTGGTCTGTGCGTTGTGGGTAGCAGCATTGGCGTGTTACGCCGCAGGGAGCAAGCTGAGCGAGGCTCCAAAAGGTGCGCAATAGCTGGAGAGGAAGGGGCGATGCTGTCACCTGGCCCCCTCCCTAGACTCCATCCAGCCCAGAAAAAAGGGGCTGCTTTCTCCCCCACCTACCCAAGGAGAAATAAACGGGCGCTGACATTTTCTTGCGTTCTTTAATTTTGACAAAACTGTTTTGGGTTGGCTATTGTGGCCCAGGATGGAGGCCTTCTCCTCCCTGGAGCAAGCCTGCCCACGCCCAGGCGGGCAGTGGAGTCAGCCTTGCCCCAGCCTGCCCTCTCGGGAAACAATGCCCCCTTGTCGCTCGCCCTCCCAGAGCTGATCTGCCCCTCCCCCTTAGCTCAGGGCTCCCTCCCATTAGAGCATTCCAAAGATAGCCACAAATCACACTCTTCTTTGAGGTCTCTGCTTGGGAAGAAAACAAAGCAGCCTTCCTAATCACACGGAGGGTGTGTGATTTTTCCTGCAAATAGTATGACTATTTGCCAGCCTTGGCTCCTCCCTGAAGCCCTGTTGAGAGGGATTATCAGGTCACTTAGGTTTTGTGCCTCGTGTGAATTCCCACAATCAGTAAATTACAGAGGGGGGCACAAACCCAGCACTGTCTGACGCAGAGAAATTACATATACATACCTACATACGTACGTTCATATAGTCTTTCCACCACCCAGGATTGAAAATTAATGCTGTCTTTGGCATTGTCCCTTATCTGCCCAAACCCTCCAAAAGGCTACCTGGCATTTGCTTGACTCTAGTTCTACCTGCCTCAGTAAATAATATCTTCCCACTCCATCCACCACCCTCCTCCCTCTTTACCTGCCTCACCGACTTGGTTGCTTGGTAGCACTAAGGGTCACAGTGAGACTGTTTTGGGGGACCTGGCCTCATATGTCCTCTGCCTCCTCGTTCAGTTCCAAGAGGACAATGCCTTCTACTTGGGTGTGCCTCCAGGATGGTCCTCTCCTTTTAGGCTCTGGCTTGTCAATCCTCCCTCAGTGCTCCTACCAGAGTCTCAGTTCCACTGCTAGGACCCAGGAGGACTGTTCCCTCCCGTGTCTTCTGCAGAAGGGCAGAGCTTTAGGGGTGCCATGAATAATGGTATTTCTCCTTGTTGAACTATTGGCAGCACCTATACGTGTCCACACAGGCTAGAGCCAGTCCTGGTTTGAGTGTCATCATTAAAGGCGCAGGGCAGTGGATGGTGGCTGTGGGGTCACTAAGGGACTATAGACCGGGGACTTGGTTTCTCACAGTTTGGGTGTCGATGGAGGGAACATGTGTTTTGGCAGCATGTAGGGTGCTTTGGCAACATTTTAAAAATTGTTGTCCCCCTTTTCTGATAAATGTGCTCAATTCCAGTTGCCTCCTTCCCGCCTTTCACTGTTTTTCTTCTCTCTCCTATTTCTTCCCACATCCATGGGATTACAAGTGGTCCTTTGACATCTCAATTTCCTCTTCTGAAAAGCTTTCGATTATAGTAATTCATAGGGTGGTAATAAGAATTAGGTGACATAGCATGTATTTAATAAAGTAGTCCCATTTCTTTACATTTTCTCATTTTTTCCTCTTCTCCGTTGACTTTGAATTCTCCCTTCTTTTGCTTCTTCTGCCTGTTCTCCACAGAGATTGGAGATGAATCTGCATCAGGCAGAGACATACGGAATGGGATCTGGGGAACCTATCGTTCCTTTTTCCATTCCACCCACTTTGGACTCTACCCTTTGAAGATTACTGTCATTATGAATAGCTGTTACTGTCCTGTTAGCTAACTGTCTCCCACCACTGACCTCTAGGAGTGACTAGCTCCTGAATTATTTACTTTTTGGAACTCATCATTGGGTGTATGGTCACACGATTTGGAATCCTAGAGTAAACACATTCAATACTGTAAGTTGATTCAATTTGGGGCCAGATCTAAACTCAACGACATTAAAAATGTACCTGCCTACTCTGAGGATTCCTTTCACAGGTTATACAGAGGGACTTGCAGCACTCATCTTAGCACTTTGTCTGAGCTAAGAGACCTGGCTTCACCTTTTGAGGATTGTATAGTAGTGAGGGCCCTGAATATCCTAGTCTTTTGCAGGAAAGATTCTTCTTGTCAAGAGCCTGAACTAGCTGTCCTTTGCATGTCTATGCCTTCTCCCCTCTGTGATGCTGCCTCTCTTTACAGTTCAGTCTTCATCCAGCAACCATTTACTATGTTGCTTTCCATGTAGAAAGGGATGGAAATAAAGGTGCAGACTCCATGTCCCTGGTAAGACAACTCTGAAGGGCTATCCCAGCTTCAGAGCTTTCTGGGGGCCGGCTGAGTTACTGTTTGCCTCACAGCCCACCGTCTCCTTTGTCCAATCCTGCGTTTTCCCCTTCCCCACATGTGTTCCTCCTGAGCCCTCTTCTGTTAACTTCCTGCATGCTACTTTCATCTGAGACACTGATTCCTGGGGAGCCCAACCTGCAACATGGAGCTAAGTGGAAAGCACATCGAATGCAGCCTGAGACATGACTGTGTTCAAACCCTGGCTCTGTCGCTTACTGGTTATGTGGTTTGGGGCAAGGCATTTAATCCCTCTAAAGTTCACTTTCATCCAGGGGAAAAAGATAACTGAGAGGATTCAATGAGTTTATATGTAGTGTATAAGTGCCTGGCCTACTGAAGCAGTGCAGCAGATGTTGGCTTGTTCTTCAATAATATTTATTGAACATGGCATCCCAAGTGTTACTAGAATTTATATTTTTACTTTATAAATTTTACTAGGATTTATGTATTTTCATATTCTTGAAACTATTACCGCATTTTTGAAAGGGGCAACTCCTTCCTTACTACGGTTTTAGAACACTATCCTAAATGAAGTATAATGGTTACCAAATTAGATGGCATCTGGATCTGGTTGACCTTGAACAAGCAGGTTAATCATACAACTTAGCTAAGTCATTGTGAAATTTCCTCATCTGTAGGAAGAGATATTAATAGTAACTACTTGTGGCAGATGGCATTTTCCATAAATGCCTACAAAATACTTTCCATCTCAGCTGCTCTTCGGAAATGACCTTGCCATTCCTCCGTCAATAGATGGAATCTAATTTCCCTTCCTTTGCATCTGAGCTGGCCTCAGGTACTTACCTGGGCATTGGAATGTGGCAAAAGTGATGGTCTGAGATTTCCAAGGCTAGATCATACAAGCTAAGTCATTCCATGTGGGTCTTTTGGGGTGTTCTGTCTTGGAACCCAGCCACCAGGCTGTGAGAAGGCTGAGCACTTGGAAAAGCCACGTGTAGGTGCTCTGACTAACAGTCCCAGCCAACAACAAGCATCAACTGCCAGCTGAGTGAGCCCTCCCGACATCCAGCACTTTTGGGCCTTCTGATGACTGCAGCACCAGCCCACATCTGGGACCCCAAAAAGAATGGAAATAAACTGAGCCCAGTTAGCATACAAACCAAGACGGACAATAATAAATGGTTGTTTTGAGCCATTAAGTTATGGAGTGGCTTGTCATGCAGCCATAGAAACTAAAACTAAAACTAGCTCCTAAGGTTATGTGAAAATCAAGTAAGACAATGCATGCAAGCCGATTACTAAAGTGCTTAGTAAATGATTAATGCAGTTGCAGAAAAAAGTAAGCTGATTATATGGGGAGGTAAAACATGGGCACAAATAACTATAATACTAAGCAGACACCATCTGAATCAATATTTAGTGGACACCTATCTCATGCCAGGCTCTCTATATAATCACAGAATCTCCAAGTAGAACAGAATTTGGGAAATATTCTAGTTCATCCTCCCACTTATTGAAGACATTTCTTCTTGAATGCTTATTTAATACAACAATTATTTATTAAGCCCTGCTCTGCACCAGAAAGTGTGGTAGATGGCAATGTTAGGAAGTGGGATAGAAAGAGAACTAAAACACAGCCCAGTGCCAGAGGCAGACACATGAACGGTTTCTGCCCAGTGTCATATGTGCAGGGAGAGAGGATACAAAGAAGAGAGATGCATTTCCTCCACATGGAATGGGGTGAGTCATCTCACTGTTGGGCAGCTCTGCTGATTTAGCTTCCTAGTGCTCTGGATCCCGCTGATACATTTTCTGTGCATCAACTTGTGTTCTGAGTGGCAGTTCTCTGACTCTTTGCCTTCTTGCTCCATATCCCGATGTTGGCTGTTTACACATTCACTTACCCATCTCTGCTTAAGCTGACCCTTGTCAAGGAAGGAGGGGTTTCCCTGGCTCTTCAACACCAGCCTGTGGGCTCTTTAAGGGCAATGTTGGATCTTGTTCATCATTGAGGCCCCAGCTTCTACAGCCACCAATATAAAATGAAACGAGAGAGAGAGAGAGAGAGAGAGAAGAGAGAGAGAGAGAGAGAGGAGAGAGAGAGGAGAGAGAGAGAGAGAGAGAGAGAGAAGAAAACGCCACCAAACAAATGCATTTCATTTTGTGTGGGTTCAGAAAAATGCCAGAGATTCCTTTAATTCAAGTTTATTTCAAACAACTACATCAGGGCAAATTAGCAATGTAAGCTGCTTTCTCAAGTTTCATGAGTAGCACTAAGTTTTTAATAGACTGGGGGTTTCATAGGCAGGTAAAACCAGTTTAAAAAAAAACCAAAATACTGACGAGTTCACTTTGAGTCCACTACAGCCAAGTAGCTGGCAGCTGCTACAGTTATGAGCTATCACAGTTTCCTACGGAGAGCCATGTTTTATGACTTCTAAATATTATCTTTAAAAATGTTTCACAAACCATGAGTTTCACACAAATGTAAGGGTGAGAATTTCAATTTTAAATAATAAACGTAAGTTCGGTGTCATATCAGAGGAAACTCGAGTTTTCTCCTTTTGAGAAACAGAGGGGGTAACTCACCAGAGCAGAGCAGAGTCATCTGAATTGGGCCCTTTATTCTAAGCCGAACCTGCTGAGAGGCTCCATCTACCACTCACAAGGTGCTGGGAGTGGGAGACTGTGCAGGGATAGACAAAAGTCTGCTTCCTTGCTCAGTTTCCCTTTAATCACTTCTCCTCTTTATTTTCCTCTTTCTTACTTGAAACAAATTACTTGTTTGTATTAATGTTTCTCTGCAGGGCTGTAATTGTAGTTTATACAAAACAGTAGAGTACAGGGCTGTTTCATTTAGCAGCTTAGTTTAGTTTTTGTTGTGACAGTGTATTCATATCATGGGGTGGGGGGCAGAATCTATTTACAACTCTGGGGGCAGTGCAGTCCCCTATATAAAATCACCAAAACTTTCCTATGGAGAAAAGATGGGAAATTAGAAGAAAAAAGAAAGCTTGAGGGGGGAAAGGATACAGCTTTTCATTTGGAAAACGGGGAGGAATGGGAAGTTGAGAATCAGTGTATACTTGGGTCAGTGGGCACACCCTAACAGGCTGGGGTGAACCCAGAAGCTGTTAGACCCCTGAGACTTGGAGACAAAATGCAGTGGTTGGTGGGTGAACTTCAAGGCCTGGGTGTGAAAATCAGCAGTGAAGGGTAAATAGTAGAAATTTGTAGTAGATCCCAGAAGTTGGTGGTGGATTCCTATGCCAGGATTAGAACCAGAGAGCTGCAGATAACACACAGTAGGAGTAGCTCAGGCTCTGAGGGTGTAGGACCACAGGTGAGGGTGGCAGCAGAAGTTGAGGGCAGTAACGGCCAAGGAGGAAAACTATTTCTCGGTAGGAGTGGAGCCTCTTGACGCCAGGAGGTCCGGTGACAGAGCCACCCTCTTAAAGTGGAAGTGGAGAGAACCATGTGCCAGTGGGTCTGAGACTTGCCTGGCCAGCCTCTTTGCTCGACACCCTGAAGGTGATGGTCTTGTGAGACTCACTGCAGGTCAGTGGTACTAATGGCACCTGTCCAGGAACTTTTAATCCTGTTCCTAAGCAGAAATGAACCAATGGCAGGGCATGGTGCCCCTGTCAATCTCTAAACAGTCAATCTGGAAGAGGAGGCTCTGCCATTCTCCTGCAGATTTCTCTGCTGAGTCATTTTATAGCCTAAAGAGATTCTTTTTCATCTCCAACTTGTCTGGCATTGGCTGGGATGTATTCTTTTCGGCTTATCTTGACCAATTTTGTTTGCTTTTTTCCTTGAGTATGTGTTACGTAACTCACCTTCTTGTTATAAACTTGCATTTGTTTGAACCCAAGTTACTGCTCATAAAATGTGGGATCTTGTTGATGTCAGCGGCCTTTACAGCTGACTGCCAGAGATACTCTCCGTGCTGCTGAGTGCTCTCTAAGGAAAAGAACACTCCTTGGTTCTGGTCTTGGCTCTACTGCCTTATTAATGCTAGAAGTACACACTGGGGGGGCTTTGTACTTTTTCTAATAAATATGGATATGTTCAGCTACAGAAAGAAAAGTAAAATAGAGAAAAACTCTAAGTAGAATACACTCTAGATGTCCTAAAGGGGACTGAAAAATCAGTGGTTCCTCTATATTAGAATAGCTGAGAAGTTCAGGGTGTCCCTAATTAGAATTTCATGCCCCAAATTCTCCTAGGACAAAAGTTGATGCCCAACAAGTTGCTGCTGATCTGGTAAGTCCCGATTGTTAGCCAAGATGGATGTAGCAGCTGAAGGTCCATCCCCCATGCTCATACCCTCAGTCATGAGTGACTGTCTTCTTGCTTGCACACCTGCAAACTGCCTTGGGTCAAACACACTGGATCTGTTCCCTCCAACCTGTGGTGTCCAAGCCACATATTGAATTCATTGGAAGGAGGTGCCAGACCACTGCAGTGAGGCCTCACTTTCTTATCTTTGATCTCCTTAGGCTTATTCTTCTCGATCAATTTGGCCGTGGGATTCCTCTCTCCTGTCCTCTGAGCAGTCAGTCCAAGTGTTCATTCATATAGCAGTCCAGGGGCTTCTGTACCACCACATTTTATTCCTCTGGCTGGCTCTGGACCAGCCCCTTTCCCCATTGGGAGGACTCCTCATCTTCTCCGTGTTTCTCCTTTGGTCTAAATAATCTGGTTTAAAGTTACTAAAATATAGCTTTGTCATTTGGGATTCAACTTCAAACTTCATGGTTTCTTTGGCTCACCTAAGCTCCTAAAGTTTCACTGCATGTCAGTTTGGGCTGCAAGAAAGCAAGTTCTCAGCGTTATTTCCAGGAACTTGACCCATGTGGAGCGGGGTCAGATTGGAATCAGAAGAGTTGCTCCTCTGTTTCCAGAATCAGAGCTCCAGGGCCCAGGTCTATTCTACAAAGAGATGGATCTGAGTCAGAAGACTTCCTGTGCCCACTGTGGTGGGGAGAAGAGTCCAGAGTGTGACTTCTAGACAAAGAGCTTATCTGGAGTTTGCTATGGCTGGGAAAGAGCCTTTAAAGCCATGCTCCTTCCTTTCAGAATGGGATTTTGTTTGCTTTTTTTTTTTTTTCATGGTGGAGAGAGGTCTGAATTGTATTGCTATCTTCTGCTTTTGGGAGTAAATGAGAGGTCCCTGGGCTCTTCCAATGTGGAAAAGACTTGCTGGAGGCAAGTCTTTATTATATTCAGAACACCATCTCCCTCAGTGGTGATGGACATAGTTTCCCACTATTTAATAGTTGATTTCTTCTGTGCTCTTTTCACGTGATCAACCTAAGCCAAACAAGGAAAAATGCTTTTCCTCTTCCTTGTGAAGAAGGCAATGGCATGTTCTTACATAATGTTAGCATTTGGAGACAACATCTATACAGCATCCAGTTTCTCAACGTGAGTAATGTTGAGAGTCTATCCTTCTATAAATGTACTGAAGAGAGATGTGTGTTCGTGATTAGATCACCTTCCCTGTCTTCTTTGTCCAACCCATAGCCTGGAGTTGGAGCTCTGAGTGGAGCAGTGTGAAACTCTTCTCCAAGGAATCATGGCATTGCACGTATCTACAATTCATTGTAGATATTCTTATCCTTATCGGTATTATAATCTCAAGGGACTGTGGCATGTGAGCCCTCATGACAGTATCAGAAATCTGCACTGGCCATCACACCCTGCCTCACAGCCTGCCAGCAGAGTTAGGAAGGAAGGTGATGACTGCCAACAACACCACTGGCATCTCAGCAGCTATTACAGAAGCACTTTTCCTATAGCCTCTCCCTTCTCGCCACACAATGCAGTAGCTGGCACTAAATGAATCATTCTCCAGGGCCACATTGTTCTGGGAATGTAGAAGTAAACAAGCTAGGAGGTAAGGACACTTGATAAACTGATCAGAGGGACAATTTGATCATGAGTTCCTCAAGGAGGCTTCCTCACCTGACTCAATCTGATCTCCGCTGACCAATGTACTGGAAGATCAATGGATGGTTTCTGGAAAGTTGGTCAAACGACTTTGAGAATGACCGGGGGAAGGGGAGCTGCAGGAGGCAGTTCAAGCTGCCGGTCCAGCCAGAGACCTTGATCCTTCTCAAAGGAACACTGGACATTAACCAGGATCAGCCTGAGTGAGAGTGCAGTTTTCCCATCTGTACCATTCTGCTGTCACACTGGCAGGGCAGAGATTCCCTGGGCATGCCCGAGATTCCCTGGGCATGCCCCTTAGAGGGGATCCAGCTCCAGCAGCTTGTGATCAGCACTGCTTGATCCTCATTTTCCTGAAAGTAACTCTCCACACTCCTTTGAAATCAAACCCCTGAAATGGGGGCTGGAATTACTCAGGGAAGCCAGGAGTTGAGGTCTGCCATAATGGTATTTCAGGCCAAAGAGTGAAAAAGAAAGACACGCCCATTCTACAACCAACCTCACCTCTAGTCAGACTGGCTGAATGCATTTGTCAATCTGAATTCTTTCTTAAAGATAAGATTTTTGTAACAACTTCGCATTTTCCCTTCTCAAAATGAGAACTCATATTCTGAAATCCTTTGCCCATGAAATTATTTTTCAGACAATAAAAATACACACAAAGAAAATATGTCATATGGGAAAGATTACATTCTAATCTGCCTTTCCATAAACTCATTCTCTTCAAAAAGATAAACTGTGACTTTATATAACAACATAATGGTGACAGCATTCTTCTTAGGCATTTTTGTGAGCTATGTATATACTAAGGACATTAGTTCTTTGTCTATCATATTATTTGCTTATCTCAGTCTTCTCCCGACCTCCCCAGCCACAGTATGTAAGCATTTGGTACAAGCACTGTAATAGCAGGTACATGACTATGTTTTTGTTCTACCCTTTGTGTCTAATATACAGGCTGGTGGGCATGAAGTTTCAACAAATGAATATTAACCATAAACTCTACAAGGTAGATCACCCTAGGTTCTGCAATCTAGCTGATTAACCTACTCTTATTTCACTAGTTTTGTTTTTAGAAGCTAAGGAAAAATATTTTCATTGAAAACTCAATCATAAACACCTTCTGTCATATTCAGATAGCACAGAAATTTCTAGAAAAAAGCACCTGTCTCCTAGCAGAGCTTTGCGTGCTTTGAGATTGAAAGAGAATACCTGCAGAAAGCACCTAAGTCATTTATTAAAATACTGAGCTAAGAGTCATTCGCTTGCAGGAGAAGGCTCATCTTGTTACAGCTGTGGGCTCTGGAGCAGGACTTTGGTATGTCAAGACCCAAGTCCAGTTACTGGCTGCGTGACAAGGTAGGTAAGCTCTCTAAGCCTCGGTGCCCTCCTCTGTAAGCTTAGAATAAAATGGATGTACAGTTTAGTACAGTGTCTAGACCTAAGTGTACAATTCATTGTAGATATTCTCATCCTTATCATTATGAGTATGGTTTTACTCAAGTAATGGAAACAGCAAATCCAGTTTCTGGAAACTGCAATGATGTCATTCGTCACACCCACTTAGACTCTGGAGGCTCTAAGTGGACAGACTCACTTTCCTACCAAGTGAGTCTATGCCTTTACTGCTCCCTTCTATAAAACACTAGGATAATCGCGGTACACAATAATGCCTTTGTGTTTACACAGCATGATCACGTCCATTTTCTTATTTGATCCCCACAATAACCTTGTTATGGTAAACAAGGAAGATCATGTTATCTCCATTTTAGAAGTGAGGAAATAAAGGCAAAAAGAGCTTAAGTGGCTGGCTTAACTACTAACAAGTTTTCAAATTTGAAACAGGATTTTTCTCCCTGTGTCTCTGGGAGGAGAGCATTGGCCAAAAGAAGCAGCCCCCTAGCTGGAGTTCCCAGCTGCCATGTCCCCCGGTCAATGCCATTGATCAAGTTTTGCTGCCATCACTGGGACCATCAGAGTGGCAAGCATTTCTCCTCCACTTTTCAGGATTCTGGATCTGCAGTTTGCTCCCTTATAAGCAGCTGATGTCAGCATCTTATCCTGCCCGAGGTTGTACTGACAGGTGTTACGAGGAGACATCTGGCTGGAGCAAGTCACACTATTTCTACACATACACACGGACATCTTTATATAGTTTACATATCATTGACATGCTCACCAGAGGCAGCTTTCTCAAGAGGGCATCAGGCCAGCTGGAGTAGACAGATAGATGGCAGGGATGGAAGGGGCTTTTGCTCTGTGAAAGGCCAAGTAGCTCCATTGTCTAGAGGCCAGGCCTGAGCCTTGAGCACCAAGGTGACTGACTGGAGAACTTTGCATGCATGAACAGCAGCTCTTGTGGATGATCCCCTTTTGCTTTAGTTAAAACTTAGGGGAAGTTTCTCCCAAATTACCTGGCCCAGGGAAGTTGTAAGGATCTAAAATCACAGAACCAACCCTGTCTGTACAACAGAATCATAGCTGATGTTTTTAATACTTACAGATGCCAAATCCCACCCAAACCTATTAAATCAGAATTTTTGTGACTGAGATCCAGGCATCAGTATTGTTGTTTACAGTCATATTGAACTATAATTGATATACTACATACTTAACAATCAGTTTGATGCACAGTGACAGATATACATCCTGACTCATCTCTACACTCAAGATAATGAACATATACAATAATTTGTAAGGTTTCCTCATGCTCTTTGTAATCTTTCTCTACTTCCCCATCCCATTACCAAGAAAACACTCATCTGGTTTTTGTCACAATAGATTAACTTACATTTCTAGAATTTTATACGAATGAAGTCATATCAGATGTTGTCTTTCTTTTGTCTGGCTTCTTTCACTCAGCATAATTTTTTTGAGATTTACCCATGTGGTTATATATGTCAGTTCCTTTTCATTGATAAATAGCATTCATTATATGGTGATACCATAGTTCATCTATTCAACTGTTGCTGGACATTTTTTTTTCTGGTTGTAGACGGTTACAAATAAAGTTGCTTTGAACATACATATGCAAGTCTTTGTATGGATCTATGTTTTCTTTTCTCTTGGATCAATACCTAGGATTAGAAAGCCTGAATCATATGGTGGGCATAAGTTTATCATTTTAAGAAGCAAACAGCTTTCCGAAGTGGTTGTGCCACTTTAAATTTCCACCAACATTAAATGAGAGCTCTGGTTCCTGCATATCCTCACCATTTTTGCGTGGGTCTACTTTATACTATACAGTGAGTATGGTTGATCTCACTGTGATTTTAAATTGCATTTCTGTAATGACTAAGGAGGTTGAGCATCTTTCCATGTACTTTTTGCTATTTGTATATCTTCTTTGTTGACGCTTATACTAAAACCATTAGGGATGGGACCCTAACATTAGTTTCAAAAATTAGTAAAACCTCCCTGGCGATTCTAACGTGCAATCAGGATTAAGCATCACTGTCTTACTAGAAAATTGAATGCAAACCTCTCATTTTAATCACACGGAAACTGGGAGATTAAGGTTATTTGTATAGCAAGAAAAACTTCAAGACAATAAAATCACTCCTAAAATAGTTGTGGACATTACAGAGCAAGTTCTCCACTGCAGACCTAACTATATTATTTCCATAAGTCAGACAAGTTTTACCATTGTCTTGGTAAGACTTAATGATATAATTCACTGAATTATTTGTTCCAATCTGATCATTTATCATTTCACTTAGTTATGAGTATTTGTTCTACAATAAATTTTGAAGGAAGTGCATTATTTCAATTAACTTTGAGACAGTATTATAACTATGGTGAAATGGAAGGGAAAATAGCCTCAGGGCTTCCACACATAGTGTTGACTATACAACCCTAGAGGGCTCCCTTCACATAGCAGATATGAAACTTGTGCATAACTGGTACAACTGTGTGCAGGGGACTGAACAGTCTTCATCTCTAAAATCTAGGTTCTGGGTCTCACCTTCTAATTGTGTGATCATAGAAAAGTCAGTTGAAGCTCTGAATCTTGGTTTAAAATAACATGGGAATAATTAGTGTTCACAGAATAGATGTGAATGATGTGAGATCACATTGCAGGTCAGCAAACCCGAAAGCTACAGGAGCCAGGTAAGTTAAATGAGCAAAGTGGGTCAGGTCAGAGAGGCAATAGAGATACGATGGAGATGGTGACAAACTGTAGGGTGCTTGCTCTGTCTACTCAGCTCTAGCTTGTTAAGTCCTTGAGGAAATTCTGGCCATAGCTCCTATTTTTAAGAGAAAAGAGAAACCAAACACATCTGTGGTTCTGATGCAGTCCACTGATAAACGTGAAAGAGCTTTCTAAGTTAAAAGTCACCTAATAAATTTAAAGGGCATCATTATGTGTCTTAAATAAAGGTGTGAGTCAGTCTATGAGGGACTATTGTGGATATCTATCTGGCACCCTCTTCTCTGTCCTTCCTATGAGAACTACCAACACCATCATAGGGATCCATACCCCAGTTTGGGTCAATCATCTTATTGCACCCACCCAGCCACAGTGATTGACCTAAGGATTGCATGTACCCAACTAGGAAAAAGAAATCTTCCTGGGGAGTCTCCTAGCCAGAACTAACACAGGAGCTTTCCTCCTTCTCCAGATGTGAGACCACCAGGGTGAAGACTCAGAGCTCCCTGTGCTTCGCAGTGTATAAAGCAGTATCACTTACTGTAGGTGAGAATGAAGACAACACAGAGTTATTAATGATGGATAGAGTTCTATCATTATTTGAATCCCTGATTCAAGAGGCCCCTTCTAAATTCTTGTTACATGATCCAGTAAATTTGGGGCAAGGCTAGTTTGAGAGGGGTTTCTATTGCATCCAAGCAAAGGAATCCTAACAAATGCATTCTGCCATCTTGAAGAATCCTAACTAAGGCATTCTGCCATCCAATGGCAGAGGATGAGTTTTTATTGACTTTTCAACACATCCTGTGACATTCGATTCACAGATATAGGTTGCAGAGCTTAGAGGTGAGTCCAAGAGAGGAGATGGAAACGTGGCAGAGGTATTTCAGGGAAAGCTAACCAAGGGTGTGCAGAATTCTCTCTGCTGATTTGAAATACCACAACCTGAAACATTTTCCAGATTTGAGAGCTCAGATGTGGGCTCTGCTGAGCTTCTGGAAGCAGAGGCACTAAGAAAGGGATTCATGCTAGGACACCCAAGAGATTGAGGTCAACACTACAATGACAGTTTATTAATTTACATTAAAAATAGAGCTGATATATAAACCAGAGCAGTCTCGTTATCATCTTATGTTCTTAAGCTACACAGAAAGCCAAAACATAATCAAGAGCTACTTTGTTCAAGTTGTTTTAGCATTGCCAAGACAGTCTGAAATCTGTATGTTCAGTGTACTTGCTCCAGAGAGGCAAACCAACATAGGAAGCCAGGCCATGAGCAGAAGGTTTGTTTGACTGGAACAGGAAGGAAAATGAGGCATTAGATAAGTTGTTTAATAGCACTGAGCTAAAATAACCTTATGAATTTATTTTCCAGGGCTGGGGATGTAGCCTTTGGACTTTGAAATATTTAAAGTTTAGGTTGTCAAGCCTTCCTCTCTCCTTCTCTCAGATTATTTGTATTTTCCTAGCCTGCAGGAAGAGTGCCAAGTGGTGAGATTTCTGGCAACACTTCAGGCTACTGAGGGAGTTAAACAGAAGCCAGGAATATTACTAACATTTCTTACTCTCAGGTCAGCCACCACCTAAGGGCAACCCTGCTAATTAATTCTCTAAGTCTGGGGAGAAGAAATGCTGGTGAGAATAATAAAAATAATGATGTTTTCAGGACTAATCAGGACCTGTCCTTCCTAATAATGTCCCAGGGAATTTCTCTGGCTTTTGGTAACCCTCACATAGGAAAGATAAGTTGATAGAACTCAATCAGAATCTCAATCAGAAAGTACTTGCTGAAAAGCAAGGATTTACTGCCTGCAATTTGAGAAGAACCTAGAGATGGTCCCTCTCTTCTTGTTTTGCAGATATACCAATGATGACATCCAGAAAATGTACAGTAACTCAGAGGAGGGAACTCAGAGCTCCTGTGTTCTGGGTACACTCTCCCCTTTCCACAAGCCTGCCACTTCCTCACTTCTGAGACTTCTACTTCCCTGGAGGTTTCCTTCCAGATGCGGTGAACAGAATACTTCTGGATACGCCAAATCAGCAAGTATGCTGGAGAAACACACACTTGGTATGGCCTAAATAAACTAAATCCCAGAAGCTGCTGTCTGATGTTCGCAGGGGCAGATGTGAGTGGCAGGCCTGAGCTGGCCTTCAATGTGCAGGCTGACAGGGGCAGTCTGGGCAGCTTCTGCCAGTTCTCAGAGACTCACCATGACTGTTCACTCTCTCATACTTGTTCCTTTTCAGGTTTTACATGACTCATATGATGTCTTTCATTTCAGTGCCTACTACTCATTTCAGTGACTCAGCCAACCCAGAAAGGAGAAAAGCAAATGGACATGAGGTGAGTGGAGGAGTCTACTGAAGATGGGACTGATTGGGCTTTAAGCAAGTAGGATTTTAGGATGGATAAGGCAGCATTCTGAGGATCTTACATTTTCAAGGCATAATGTTCAACATTTATTGTCAAACCCAATTTCTGGCTAAGCCATTTGTGCTTTCTGAATAACCACTTTAATTTTCGCATCTACTCATCTTTTAAAAAATGAAGTATGCACCAAATTTTTAACAAATAGGATCAACCTTGGAAACTTACAATTATGAATCTTTGTATTTATATGATAACTGATAGTTTACAAAGCTAGTTTCACTTGATCTTTACAAAAACCCTATGGGGTGATATTTTTATTACCCACATTTTATAGATAAGGAATTAAATCTCACAAAGGTTTGAAGACGTTCCCAAAAGTGTCATAGGACAACTAAACTAGTGAACCCCGAGGCCCTGTACCAGAATGATCACCTGCCTTTCTCCCACCAACCCACACTCATAGACACAGTGTCCAAGAGGCTCTGCCACTTTCTCACTGCCATCTTTGGGTTGCCGCATCCTACCTGTAATGCTTACCTTCAAAGCAGATGCTGACGATGTGTTTGGATTTTGGAGGCCTGAGTACGAAATAAAACTCAATAGTGCTGGAAACATGTTGAGTTTCAGTTTTCTGTTTCTCCTCTTTTGAGACTCCAGGTCCAACCCTCATCTGTCCCTTCAGAATCATGGATACCACTGATGAAGTTCTGGCTTGCTTCATTTTCATTCATGACTTTGACCCTCAGATCGTACTTTGATCCTGGTCCTTCCAGCTTTGATCTAGAAACATCCTGACCTCTAAGGTGCCACCCAACCAATTTTGTCCAGGAAGTGTAAATATCATTGCCCACAGCAGATCTAGCAACAACAACTAACATTTGCTGAGCACTTACCAGGTGCCAAACATGGTACGGTAGGTACTCATATAACTGTATAGATGAGAAAGTTAAGGTGAGTAACTTGCCGAAGATCACACAGTTAAGTGGGGAAGCCAGGATTTGTGACTACATCATTTTGACTCTAGAGTGTGGGCTCTTAACCATTAGGAAGTACTGGCCTCCAGAAGTCATCTTACATCCACCCCTCACTACAGATAATCAAAGACGACAAGTGATTATGAGCACTTTCTTTGGTGAAATTTAAATTTAAAAATTGATTTGGAGCGTAATGTTGTTAGAAATCATTCCATGACCTGGGGGAAAATACCTATAGAGAGAGACAATGGGAAGACTGAGAATCCGTTAATGAAACTCAAGCAGTCCACACTATATTGCTTATAGTGTAACATTTGGAAAAACATGTATTTTGTGGTAAGCTTAGGCAAGATGCTGCCCACACTGGGAAGGCAGCCAAGAATTACTGCCACCTCCACCCCAGAGGATCACCCTACTAAAGGTCACAGAGAGGACTAGCCCCTGTCAGAGACTGCTTGTAATTTCTCTCACTGTGGGAGTTCCTAAGGAATAAACAAACAAATAATTTTCTATGTGATTCAGATTCAGTGAAGCAGTAAGTCTTTGGTGCTTAATTACGAAAAATGTATCAAAAACGCTTATTGTCCCAAATAGCTTTTTAGAGTAGTAACATTGAAAAATAGTTCTAAGGCCTGTTTCACTGATCCAGACTTATGTTTTCTCATGTATGATGCAAACATTTAAAGAAATGAACAAAAGCCAGATATGACCAGAAGCTGCTTGAATTAATGTGGATTAAGAAGAAATCGACAAAAATTCACAATCCCCAAGCCTTACTTCAACCATTAAGATTCTCCCCTTTTAGATATTTTACAGAACTGCTCATGAGTTGTCAATAATTACTTTATTGAGCATCTGCAAAGTGCATAGCATTGTACATAGCTTGAAAATGTCAAATCGAGTTTGTCACACCCTCTGTAAAGGCTTCCCTAATTTCCATGGTTTCGTAGTTTTTCTTCCTCTGTTCCAAGGAGCATGCTATTAGTACCTTTCTTGCAGCACTTACTTGTCCTTGATGTGTTACAAGTACGATTGTACCATGTATTCTCTCCACTAGATTTTGAACTCCTCAGAGATGGAATCCATGCATTGTTCATCTTTGCAACTTTGATGTCCAAATATGTGTTTGACAGATGAACGAATGATTGAATAAATGAAGGGTGCTTCACTTTGGTTCCTTCTCCCAACTACCTAGCCTGCATTTAGGTGGAAGTGCTGATGCTGAGTGAGAAGCCAACACCCAAAAGGCACAACGGAAAAGAGGAGTGTCCAAAGGCATAGCTCATCCACAGACGAAAACATCAGCTCCATAATGAGGAAGAGGCAGCTGACCTCCCCAAGACCTCAGAACATAACAGAGCCACAGCAAGATCTTTAAGCCAGAGTTGGGGTTCATCAACCCCAACTCCCATCTCAAAGCCCACTGTAGCTCATCAGGAACAGGCCAGCAGTCCAGTCACCTGCTGCGGCTTCAGATCCAACGCAGATAGTTCTAGAGACACAGAGGCACAGCCACACTAGTAGCTCAGGGCAGTGGGTCTCAGCCACCTAACCTTACTGATACTTTTTGCTTTATTGTCCCTTTTTAGATTTCAAAACAGACCACGCAAGAATAAACAGACACTAAACAACCGGATGTGAAAAAGAAGACATTCCCAAATGGTTCTCAAGAAGCTGTTTGTATGCTGTGGTCCTTGCACAGGTGCTAAGGGGCTCAAGCTGCCATGGATGCCCTTTTCGGGCCTTTCAGTATGCAAATATTTGCTAGGAGGGAAAAAAGTTTCCATGGGATGCAGTAAGCAAAATGCTGTACATGGATGGCTAATTGCTTTCATCACACATGCCAAATTCAGCTGATTAGTCAGGGACTAGAGTCTGTTTGATGGATGAGGAAATCTTGCCATGGTCCAGGGAGGCAGCTGAATAATAGCACAAACTTCCCGTGTCTGACATCCCATGTGTGATGGGACGTGCAAACAACATTGGTTCCTAATATACTCTCAGCTAGCCACGAAACTGAGGGCTAGCCTGTTGCCTCACTGGGCCTCAACTTCCTTATCAAATAATAGCTTGGATGGACGGTCCCTCTGTCACTTCTAAAATTCCTTTTCTTTATCTAGCAGGATTCTTGACCAGTAAGTACCAAGTCAAACCCTCACCTTTCCATTTACCTTCACACTGCTGAAATAAAGGGACATTGAAACTTTATGCTACCTAAGACATAAGCATTTTATGTCTTAGGTAGCATAAAAATGCTTATGTCTTAGGTATTGATAAAATGCTGCTTTAAGTTTCTTAGATAAATCTGGTGCACATCTTCCTAGCACGGTCCCATGTGGTACCCATACTTCCTAACCTTGCTTGCATCACAGATTGATCAGGATGACAGCTTGCTGGCTGCTGTTCTACTCTGAGTGTGACTCTGCTATTTTTCTGCAAAATGCAACTCTTGCTACACTTGTGTTTCTCATCCACCACCCCTATGCAAATGATTGACGTATCATTCCCTCCTTTTTGGGAACCTGAATTTCTGCATCTAACTTTCTGATTGATCCTGGGCTGTAGACCCAAGATAAGTATTTCATACTTGGCTGTTTCCTATCTCTCAGCAATTCTTAAAAACATTCAGAGAAATCCAGATGATTCCATCCCAATTGTGGGAAACAAAGTTTGGTCCCTCTTGTTACTATTTTTAGTGCAAGATTTAAAATGACAAATGCTTGATCAAAAAAACTGAGAATGAGCTCTCGTGTTTAACTTGTATTAATGGGGGAGTTATGTTTGTGCCTCAAACACACTGTAAAAATAATTTCCTAATTATTTTTCCTAATTACCTAAGAGTTCATTATTCTTAAGTATTTTATATATTTTTTTTCAGAGATGGCCAGAATAATTTTTATCTTTATTTTGTGGCTCTTTACTCTATAGTTGTACCAAAACAATCATTTAGGGACATAAGTCAGAGTGTTTTTACTGTACTAGGTACTTACTCAGTGCATTAGAAAAATCTAGTATGTTGCAGAATATGAATTTTCATGTTAGCTTAACATATAGATCTTTCAGTTCAACCTTGTCAGGCAGCGATATATGTCAAGTTAATCCAGGCTGGGCTAAAGATGTCCTTGGATCTGCAGCACCTACTAAGAGCAGCCCTGTCCACCTACTAAGAGCAGCCCTGTCCACCTTCTCTTCTTTTCACCTGAGAGGAGTGTATTATTCAAGGGTCCCCCAAAAAACAAAATCTTTGCCCTTCAATTCAAACTCCGTTATGCCATATTTGGCATAAAATTCTTATTATTATCTAAAGTGATTTTTTTAAATGCTTATCATTACCTGAAAGAAAAATGTAGCAAACTTAACTTTGGAGGAAAATGAAAACCATACTGTCCTTGAGAACAATGGAAAGCTAAGAGATAGAAAATTTGACATCCCCACAACGTTATTTCAACAGAGAGGCATTATCTGCATCCCACCAAGGTCAGCTGAGTTGGGGAGAAAGAGAAGCAAATGCCAAGAAATTGGCTGCAGAGTTTTTAAAATCTGTTTTGCCTTAAATTACAAAGAGCAATGGGAAGAACAAGCTCCCTTTCTCCTTTTCTCAGAAACCCTTTGCTTTAAAGTTGTTCTCTAATACTTCCCTCCCCTATCATTTTTAATTATCAGAAATAAATACCAGTGCATTTTAGGGCATCATCTGTGTCAGAGTGCATAACTGAAATTATTAGTGGCTTGGAAGTTTGCACATATAACTGGAGGTAAACAGCAGATTACTACACCTAATCTCACCCTGAGCATTTCTCCTCTGTCAAGTCTAAATTCTGCCATCTCCCTTTGCAAAAACAAGCAGACATTGCCACCAAAGGCCAAAACAGAATGATAACTGAGGGTGAACAGAAACCCATTGTAAAGACAAAATATTCCAGCTTTCAAATTCACTTTGACTATTCGTTTTTTGAGTTTACAACTCCCCAGAATTTTCAAAAGTAACCTGGTAGCCAATCCGCTTGAAGACACTAAAAACAACCTGAAATAGGCCACCCAGGGTGCCAAAAGCAGTGTCAAAGAGCAGTGAGACAGTGCCACCAAGGCCCACTGCAATGTCCTTGCACACAATTGGAATAGCACCCATGGTATACATAGGGAAAGTGGCCACATCCACAAGGACACGAACAGGGATGCTCAGAACTCGGCAAATGGCCTTCAGCAGACAACAAAGGATCCGGAGAATGGCCCTGATGACTTTGACCATGACCTTGAGCACCTTCCAGGGAATGCTCACCAACTCTTCCCCAATAGCTATGAAGTATGAGACGGTGGCTGAGCCCAGGCGGTAAAGGCAACTTTCTATGCCATTAATCACCTGCTTGGTAACACACCACAGGAGATATACAATGTTCTTCAGGATTGCTACCACAAGGTAATAAATTAATTGAAAAAGCTTGATGAATGGGGTAGCAATGAAGCCCATGAGTTTTCCCAAAAAGCTACTACTTCCCTCAGATGCCTCCGGAGGCAACGGAGCAGACCTCTTGCTCCTGGTGCTGGAGAGGGGACTAGAATTATCTTGAGATTGCAGCATTCGCTCTTCATCCTGGACTTGGTTAACCACTTCCAGGATTTTTTTCATTTTCTCTGTATCTTGCTCAGTTTCACCACAGTTGTTCTGAAACAGCTGAGGGTTAAATGGAAGCAGTTTTTGAAGATCTTTTACCATCACATCTTCTATGATGTCACTGTCCTGGGTGTGCTTGACAAAGCCCATGGCCCAGCCTCCTCCAGGGGCAGCACAACAGGCTGCCAGCCAAACAAACTCAGGGACTGCCACTTTGTCTTTAACTTTGAAATCTGAGGGTACTGTGCCTGTGAGGATATACAGGTCTTCCCCACTGCCACACTGTGGTGTAAGAGCCCGGTCCATTAGGCTGTTAAGATTCATGTACCACCGTTCCTGGAAGGTCTGAGTCATCGGGGCTGAATTTGTGAGAGTAAATGTGGCCATCTGGAGATCACTGCTAAGGGAGAACGGATACAGCTGTCCTCTTTGGTAATCAGAATCAAGGTAATCTGTATTCAAGGCTTGCTTGCTTCCCAGACTGTTCACAGAGGTGATGGCCTCTGCCTCATTAATCACCTCCTCAAGGTTGCTGTGGGGGTCATCGATCTGAAATAAGAAAACAAGTAGTGAGATGCATTCCTGCTCACAGCGCAGAGGCAGCACTTGAATCATCCTGCCCAGACTCTGGAGAAGTCCCCATTGCCCTACTACTTCAAATGCTTGAGTCTGAAAGAATTTGGTTCTCTGGCACATGCACACTTCATTCTAATATACCAAAATCCTGGTGTTTCAAAGCATCTTTCAGATAGACTGTTTCCTAGTTTATTATCTGTGTTTATTCCACCCTGCTCTACAGTAACACCCGTTCACTCACACACACACTCCCACCATCATGATGTTCTTTGTAAAATCTGTTATAGTCTGGGGCCAGCTGCGGTGGCTCAAGCCTGTAATCCCAGCACTTTGGCCCAGGCGGGTGGATCATCTGAGATCAGGAGACCAAGACCAGCCTGGCCAACATGGTGAAATCCCCGTCTCTACTATAAATACAAAAATTAGCTAGGCATGGTGGCGGGTGCCTGTAATTCCAGCTACCTGGGAGGCTGAGGCAGGAGTATCACTTGAACTGGGAGGCAGAGGTTGCAGTGAGCACAGATTGCGCCATTTTACTGCAGCATGGGCAACAGAGCGAGACTCTGTCTCAAAAAAAATAAAAATCTGTTGTAGTTTAATGAACTTCATAATTCTTTCTTGGAATACTTTTCCATGAGCTTCAAAGTAATTTTACAAAAGAAAACAAGGGAAGAGTAGATCTCAATGGGCCTATAAAGCCAGAACTGCAACTCAGAAAATCAAGCTACCAATGTTGGTTCCAATTTAATGGACATGTTCCCAATGAATGTTTACACATTTTCAGATTTATGAAAAACAATCAACTCTAATCAGAGCATTTAAATCACATGAGGGAAAATGTATAGTCTTGTGTCAGTTATTAGACATTTATCAGGCAAAACTGAAATTCAAATTAGACCAGTTGCTGTTTGAACTTAATCTCCCCAATATTTGCTTTGATTAACAATGCATTTTCTATCTTGGTCAATCTAGCTATGTGCCATATATCAATTGCAATCAATATATACATCCTTTCTTGGTTCTGCTTTCTTTTAAAAACTTCAGTATTATTTAGGATTATTTTCATCTTACTAATCTGAAAGGACAAAAGGAAAGTGTTTAGGATTATGTCATTATCCCCCAAACTAAATTGTAAATTCTTGACAGCAGGGACCATGTATACTCCCCTAGGAACCAACCCAAGGCCTGACACATACTGGAATCTCACGGCATTCTTGTTAATCTTTATACCCTGGGATGGTCACCATGGCAGTATTTATAATAGCAGGAAACGGAACCAACTCACATTTTCAAAAACAGGGAAAGGTTTTGTAAATAATGCTATGCTATATCCATCAAAGAAATAACTCATTAAAAAATATTAGGGCCAGGCATGGTGGTTCCTATTTAAAAAACAAAAAGCAAAAAAAAACTAGCTGGGCATGGTGGTAACACCTGTGGTCCCAGCTACTCGGGAGGCTAAGGTGGCAGAATCGCTTGAGCCTAGGAGGTAGAGGATGCAGTGACTAGAGATTGCACTACTGCACTCCAACCTGAGTAACAGAGTGACACCCCGTCTCAAAAAATCATTAAAAAGCACTTATAATTACCAAGGGGTTCATAATGATGAGAAAATATATGCAATAATGTTGAAGAGAAATAGCAGGATATAAAATTAAATTGTCACTTTTTAAAAAGTCTTCAAGTATGTAAGAAAAAAATTTGAAAGTAAACACATGACATGTCAACATGGTTGTTTGATTCCTCGGGATTCAAGTCATATTTTCTCCTCTATTTTCTTGTTTCTCTCCTCGCGCCTCTCTACGCACATCAACCCATAATATGTGTTACTTTCAAAAGGAAACTAAAAAATACAAACCTAATTAAAATTCTTGCTAACTGATTCCCTAAAATTGGTGCTACTCACTAAACATAAAATAAACCCTCAGGGAAGTAAGTCAAGGCCATAGGAATGTGTACCTTTAGTCTGAGGGCAATCCAACTGTGCATCTCTCTGGCTCTGTAATGGCAAATCAAGACACTCTCATGCATGTATGCATAGGGCAATGGATGAGCGACTTGGTATAAAAGCAGGAATATTTGCTGAAGCCTAATGGAATAATCTATCGGCTGACCTTGCTCATTCATTCCGTGCCTTCCCCCATTCTTTGAAGGAGCAATGAACCTAGGTGCTCTCCACTGCCACCACAACCCTTGTAGGACAGAGAAAAGCTCATTCATTTGGTAAAGCTGCTGTCTCTGCTCTCTTATACCTGAAAGATAAATCTCAAGGAAACATCAGCCTCATTTTTGAATCATAAGATCAGGATACAGCAGAGCCAAGATTTATGGAGACTTGGGTGTAAGGTCAGGAATCTCAAGATGCACATTTCTCCATGGTTACTTGGGCATTCTGTCTGCATTTAGCCTGGTGCAGTGCCTTCATTCCTTCTAGGGGAAACTAAAGATTGTTTTTGAATTGGTAACCCTGTGGCAGAGCATAGGGGGAGCATGTTGGAGTGTTTTTAGCCCAAGGGCCATCCAAAGGTGAAATGTACCTACAGGGGTTGATGAAAGGCCTATAAAATAAGCAGAGAAGAGGGACTTGGATGAGGAGGGGAAGGAGGCAAAAGAAAGGCAGAAGGAGAATAGGGGACGATAAAAAATGGAAGCAAATGAAAGAGAAGTAAATGAGAGAGAATGTGTGTGCATGTGTAAGAGACAAAGTGTCCTGTTGTTAAGCAGAAACCAGGACTTAAATGGACTTATAAACGACTCTGGGGTTGATTCACTCCCAAACTGCTCTGCATGGTCTTCCAGTGCCGCAATCAGAGGAGACTAAGCTAGGTGTTTCTGCATCCTCTTAGACTGCTTGGATTTGCAGGGCTTCAGATTTCAGCCATGGCCTTGCACCTGACAACCAGGTAAGGCCTTTCCTGCCCAACTCCACAGGCAACTTTCCCATACACTTACATAGGAAATAAGCCAGGATGGAAGCAAGGTAGCTGGGAAGGCCATGGCCCAATTCTACACTGGGTCCTGTGCACCTCCCTGCTATGGGCCTTCCAAGGCAAAGCAGTAACTAAACTATATGCTCCAGAAATACAGGCAGCTTGGGGCACATCTTCCCTTCCCTTCCCCGCTGCCTTGTTCAGACCCTTATATCGATGTTTACTATATTCTTATGAACCCTAAACCTGGTTCTATGGTTTGATGACAAGATAGAGCACAGTGTTTAAAATTGAGACAGAATATCTGTCTACTACACCTGTATAGTGATGGGGAGACAGATTGGAGACTAATATTTTTTGAGTTCAATTTAATGTTTTTAATATAACAGATGGAAGGTATTTTTACTTTATTTTACAGATGTGGAAACCAAGACACAGAATAATGAAAAATTGCCTGTATTCCAATAATTAGTTGTAGGAATAGAACTTTTTCCCTTTCAATGATTTGTTTTTCTGGTATTTCTATTTTATTTCAAATTCTTCTGTTTTTCTCCCACTTAGGAAATCCCTTTTTATCTTTTAATAGTTTAGACACATTGATTTTTAAAGTTCCCTTAAGATTTCTCTATTTGGTTTTTCACTTTATTTTGTTGCTTCTACTGGTTGACTTCCAAGGGGGTATATAGATAAGTACTTTGCAATTTCTGCTGATGAGTTTAGCATTATGAGAGGTCCATGGTATTTTGCTGAAAAAACACAAAACAACCAAAACCCAATAGGATTGCTTTTGAAGTTGACCCTGCAAGACCCCTACAGAATGCAATGAACCGGGATCAGCTTCTGAGTTATTTTCTCAGTTTGGGGTTTTCTCATGGACAAAGCAGAGCAAATATGAAGCCACAACAAAAGAAAGGTGCAGCTGTAGGTCCACTTCTGGAAGGCGGGTGTCTCCACTTATGAGGTGGTGTGAGTAGCTGCTTCCTATAACAACTTGCAGGTAGAATTCACTGCCTGGTTCACCAGGGCTACAACGCTTTCTCAGCTCCCAGCTTTACGCAGCGAGTCTACTTCCAGCTCCATGATATGAGCAGGGTATGTGTGTGGCTTTGGCTCCCATCCCCAGGCATGTGTAGAGTCATAGTCCCCAGGTGTCCTTGCGGGTTCCCACACAAAGATTTGGCTCTGGATTTCTTATACATTTCTGGCACTTGAAAATTTTCCTTTCTTACTTTTTTGCACAAACATGAATTTAATATTTTTGAAAAATGATATATATACATAAATATTTTTTTGAGACAGAGTCTCACTCTGTTGCCCAGGCTAGAGTGCAGTGGTGCAATCTTGGCTCACTGGAACCTCTGTCACCCAGGTTCAAGAGAGTCTCCTGCCTCAGCCTCCCCAGTAGCTGGGGTTATAGGCACATGCCACCATACCTGGATAATTTTTGTATTTTTAGTAGAGACGGAGTTTCAGCATCTTGGCCAGGCTGGTCTTGAAATCCTGACCTCATGATCCAGCCATCTCACCCTCCCAAAGTGCTGGGATTACAGGCGTGAGCCACAGCACCTGGCCAGAAAAATGATATATTTTATGCAATACTCTATGTGTTTGCAGTGTAAGGAAAGGAATTTCACATCTGCTTAGTTGACCAGATGTTTTCTCCAGGCTTAAAACGTTTCTCATAAAGCATGCCTTGTTTCCTTTTATAACTCATTATAGATTTATCATTGCAAAATGTATTTCCTCTGCTTAAATTTCTTACTTTTTTTGGTATTTATACCACCCCCTGAATCAATGTTTGGTATGAGTAGGACAGTATTTTTCAGCGTTTTTACTGATGGTAACAAGGAACTACATAGGCTGAAGCCTCTCACTAACAATAGGTTACAGGGACTCTCAGCCTTTTCCTAAATCCCATTGGCCACTTTGTAAACAATCTGACTCTGTTTTCTTACTAATTCCTTTGTATTATCTATTACCCATAACTCTTTCATCTGTTCATGCAGGTATTTCTATCTGCTTGAAATTCATGTCTGTCAATTTTATCTTTTGCAACTTGGAGTTGTCAAAAAAACCTGGACATTACATTATGAAGTCACTTTAGCATATCATTTACAAAAATATATTAAATCCTAGGACTTTTTATTTATTTTTTGAGACAGGGTCTTGCTCTGTCACCCAGGCTGGAGTGCAGTGGCCTGACATCTTACTGCAACCTCCACCTCCTGGGTTCAAGTGATTCTCCTGCCTCAGACTCCTGAGTAGCTGGGATTACAGGCTCGTGCCACTACACCCAGCTAATTTTTATATTTTTAGTGGAGAAGGAGTTTCACCACGTTGGCCACGCTGGTCTTGAGCTCCTAACCTCAAGTTATCTGCTCACCGCTGCCTCCCAAAGTGCTGGGATTACAGGCGTGAGCCATGTCACCCAGCCCTCAGGACCTTTTAATACCATGCTAACAGATTTCCACTGAGGGAAATGCCCATTAGCCCACCATGCTGTCTCCCTGTTTTAAGACCAGTTTTTTAATCTATGACAAAACTTTCTTCTGATCCCAAATTGATTTAATAACTTTTGTTGAAGAGTCTTCTGAAAAATCTAAATAAAATCAGCATAACAGCCTGAATCATTACCATAAATTACTGACAACACTGCAATTTCTGGATTATACCTGGCCATCTGCACACACCACCAATCTTCCTCTTTGGTTTCCCCGTGGAATCTCTAGATACAGGGGAACACACAAAGCTCTCTCTGCCTTATCCACCTTCCAGCTGATCATTATCATGATCACTTAACTCTACAAAACAACTAAGTATATCTTGGTAGGCTCTCATTTTCTGAAGGGGGTGTATGTGGGTGTGCGCACACGTATGTGAAACTTAAATACCCACTTCATCTATGGCAAACTGTATTACAATTCATAGGCTGGGCATGGTGGCTCATGCCTGTAAACCCAAAACTTTGGGAGGCGGAGGTAGGTGGATCATCTGAGGTCAAGAGTTCAAGATCAGCCTGGCCAACATGGTGAAACCCTGTTTCTACTAAAAATACAAAAAAATTAGCCAGGCATGGTGGCGCATGCCTGTACTCCCAGGTAAGGAGGAGGCTGAGGCAGGAGAATGGCTTGAACTCAGGGAGGTACAGGTGGCAGTGAGCCGAGATCACGCCATTGCACTCCAGCCTAGGTAAAAGAGCAAGACTCTGTCTCAGAAAAGAAAAAAAAAAATAGAAAAATAAAAATAGTAATATTATTTGATTGAAATAGTCTTAGTATATCCTTTGATACATTGTCACTTAAAGGGCAGATGTATTTTTACATGGTCTCTACAGACATGGTTTAATGATCTGGTTATTGCAATTACAGTAAATTACTGACAACACTGCTCCCTAAAGACAAAAATATACCTATGATGTAAGAGGTTATTTCAAATAGCAATTTCTGGATTATACCTGCCCATCTGCACATACCACCAATCTTCCTCTTTGGTTTCCCAGTGGAATCTCTAGATACAGGGGAACACACAAAGCTCTCTCTTATCTACCTCCCAGCTGACCTAATCCCCCTGGATTGTCAATGTAATTTGACACAGTTCCTGTATTTAATGGAAAAATTTCTTTCTAATTTCAACATGTTAAATAGGTTTTAGACAAATGAGCTGTCTTCACTCTATAGCCTCCTGCCCCATAAATACTCTTATCATAAATTCCTTTTGAAATTTTGTACCAAGAAAAAAAAATTTACCTCAAAGCATTGGTCTGTTTCCTTATATCAGACAGTAAAACCTATTTAAATCCCTACGTGTTTTCATTTTGTTTGTTTCAGAATTAGATGAGGAGAAACAACATTTTTATAATATGCATGTAAGGAAAACAATAAAAAATTGAAAAGAGTATTGGAGGGGAAATATTCATCCATTCAACAATATTTGTTAAGCCCATATTATGGATGACTAGCACTGCAGGAGGAAGCATGGAAACTGAAAATAACAACCACCACCACCACCATTTATTAAGCACTGTATGCCAAACACTCTTTATGAGCTCCATGTGTATTGTTAATAAATCAGGAAGGGGCTGAGCTAACTATTCTCTCCTTTAAACTTGCAACAACTATGTATTATTACTACCATGTACAAGACAGGTGAAATTGAGGTACATTGAGACTCAGTCACTGAAGAAGAAAATGAAGACAGAGCACAACAAGATGGCAGAATAGAAGGCTCCACTGATCATTCCCCCATAAGGACACCAATTTAATAACTATCTACACAAAAAACTACCTTCGTAAGAACCAAAAATCAGGTGAGCACTCACAGTACCTTGTCTTAACTTCATGTCATTAAAAGAGGTACTAAAGACATAGGAAAAACAATCTTGAATCACCAACACCACCCCTCCATCCCCCAGCAGCACCGGCATGGTGCAGAGGGCAATTCTATGCACTGGGGAGAGAGGAGTACAGCAATTGTGAGGCATTGAACTCAGTGGTGTGCTTGTAATAGCAGGAAGCAAAACTGGACCAAACTCAGCTGATCCTTGCCCACGGAGGGCATTAAACCAGCCCTAGCCAGAGAAAAGTTGCCAATCCCAGTAGCTAGAACTTGCCTCAAGCCTCACCCCTGTGGGCTAAAGTGTTATGGGCCTTAAATAAACTTGAAAGGCAGTCTTCTAGGTGAGTCCAAGTGCTGAACTGGGCCCAGAGCCAGTGATCTAGGGGGCATGTGACCTACTGAGACACCAGCCAAGGCAGCTAAGGGAGTGCTGGCATCACCCCTCCCCTAGCCCCAGGTTGCACAGCTTCCAGCTCCAAAAGAGACCTCTTCCTTCTGCTTGAGAAGAGGAAAGAGAAGAGTGCAGAGACCTTTGTCTTGCATTTTGGATACAGGCCCACCACAGCAGGATAGGGCACTGGTCAGAGTTGTGAGGCCCCTAATCTAGGTCCTAGCTCCTGGATGACATTTCTAGACACACTGGGCCAGAAGAAAACCTGTTGCCTTGAAGGGAAGGACCTAGTCCTGGCAGGATTTATCACCTGCTAACTGAAGAGCTTTTGGGCCCTTAATAATCAGCAGCAATACCTAGGTAAGTATGTCATGGGCCTTAGAGGAGACTCTGAGACTTGCTGGCTTCAGGTGAGATTCAGCGCAATGCCAGCTGTGGTGGCTACAGGGAAAGACTTCTTCTGTCCAAGAAAAGTGGAGGAAAAAGTAAAGAGGACTCTATCATGCACCTTAGGTACCAGCTCAGCCACAGAGGGCATCAAGTGGGCTCTTGGGGCCCCTGATTCTAGGACTCGGCTCTTGGATGGCATTTCTGGACCTGCCCTGGGTCAGAGAGAAGCCCACTGCCCTCAAAGGTAAGTACCAGGCCAGGCAACATTTACCATAAGCTGACTTAAGAAACCTTGGAACTAAAGGGAACATTGGCAGTAGTATCCTGGCAGTACTCTCCGAGAGACTGTGGTGCCAGTGACCACAGGGTGAGGCTCATCTGCCTTTGGAAAGGGGAGGGAAGAGTGAGAAGGACTGCGTTTTGTGGCTTGAATGCCAGCTCAGCTGCAGTGGACTAGAACACCAGGTAGATTTCTAAGGTTTTTGACTCTAGCCCCTGGCTCCCAGATGGTACCTCTAGACATGCCCAAGGCCTGGGGGAACTCACTGCCTTGAATGAAATGACACAGGCCTCGCTGGCTTTGCCACTTGCTGACTGTGGAGTCCAAGATCCTTGAGCAAAGATAGGCAGTAGCCAGGGAGTGGTTACAGCAGGCTGTGGGTTAAGCAAATACTGTGCTGGCTTCAGGTCTGACCCAGCACAGTCCTAGTGGTGGTGGCCACAGGGGTGCTTGTGTCACTCCATCCCCAGCTCCAGGTGGCTCAGAGCAGAGAGAGAGACTCTGCCTGAGAGAAAGTAAGAGAAAAAAAACAAAAGACCCTGCCTAGTAACCCAGAGAATTCTTTCTGATCTCATCCCAAGACCATCGAGGTGGTACCACTATGAGTCTGCAAGAACCACAGTGTTACTGGGCTTGGGACGCCCCCTAAAGCAGATACAGCTTAGATTACAACCCAAGTCATTTCACATCTTTGCAGAGCCTTCCAAGAAGGATGGGTACAAGCAAGCCAAGACTGAGAAGACTACAATAAATACCCAACTCTTCAATGCCCAGACACAGACGAACATCTACAAGTATCAAGACCATCCAGGAAAACATGACCTTATCAAATGAACTAAATAAATCACTAAGGGACCAATCCTGGAGATACAGAGATATGTGACTTTTCAGATAGAAAATTCAAAATAGCTATATTGAGGAAACTCAAAGAAATTCACAACAACACAGGGAAGGAATCCAGAATTCTATCAGATAAATTTAACAAAGAGATTGAAATATTAAAAAGAATCAAGCCAGAAATTCTGGAGCTGAAAAATGCAATTAACATACTGAAGAATGCATCAGAATCTTTTTAATAGCAGAACTAATCAAACAGAAGAAAGAATTAGTGAGCTTAAAGACAGGCTATTTGAAAATACATAGTCACAGGAGACAAAAGAAAAAGAATAAAAAACAATGAAGCACACCTACAAGATCTAGAAAATAGCCTCAAGAAGGCAAATCTAAGAATTACTGGCCTTAAAGAGGATGTTGAGAAAGAGCTAGAAGTAGAAAGTTTATTCAAAGAGATAATAACAGAGAACTTCCAAAACCGAGAGGAAGATATCAGTATCCAAGCACAGGAAGGTTATAGAACACCAAGCAGATTTAACCCAAAGAAGACCAAGAGATTTACCTGGCAAAGGTCAACGATAAAGAAAGAATCTTAAAAGCAACAAGAGAAAAGAAACAAATAAAATACAATGGAGCTCCGATATGCCTGTCAGCATAGCTTTCAGTGGAAACCTTACTAAATATCCATGAGCAGAAGAATGAAAGCAGATCCCTATCTTTCACCACATACAAAAGTCAAATCAAAACGGATGAAAGACTTAAATGTAAGACCTCAAACTATAAAACTACAAGAAAACATTGAGGAAAATCTCTAGTACGTTGCTCTGGGCAAAAACATCTTGAGTAATACCCCATCAGTACAGGCAACCATTATAAAAATGGACAAATGGATCGCAAGTTAAAAAGCTCCTACACTGGAAAGGAAACAGTTAATAAAGTGAAGAGACAACCCACAGAATAGGAAAAAATATTTGCAAACCACACATCGGACAAGGGATTAATAACCAGCATTATAAGACGTTCAAACAACTCCATAGGAAAAAATCTAATAATCCAATTAAAAAATGGACAATCAGCCTGGGTAACATAGTGAAACCCCATCTCTAAAAAAAAATCATCTGGGCATGGTGGTGTGGACCTGTAGTCTCAGCTACTCAGGAAGCTGAAGTGAGATCACTTGAGCCCAGGAGGTAGAGGCTGCAGTGAGCCAAGATTGTACAATTACACTCCAGCCTGGGCATGAAAGTGAGACTCTGTCTCAAAATCAATCAATCAATTGATCAATCAAACATAATAAAAAATGAGCAAAAGATTTGAATAGATATTTCTCAAAAGAAGACATACAAATAGCAAACAGGTATATGAAAAGGTGCCCAACATCATCAACCATCAGAGAAATGCAAATCAAAACTACAATAACACAGCATCTCACCCTGGTTAAAATGGCTTATATCCAAAAGATAGGCAATAACAAATGCTGGTAAAGATGTAGAGAAAAAGTAACCCTCTTATACTGTTGGTGGGAGATAAATTAGTGCAACCACTATGGAGAACAGTTTGAAGGTCCCTTAAAAAACTAAAAATAGAGCTATAATATGATGCAGCAATTCCACTTTAGAGTATATATATCCCAAAGAAAGAAAATCAGCATGTCAAAGAGATATTGAGATATCTGCACATCCATGTTTGTTGCAACACTGTTCACAATAGCTAAGATTTTGAAGCAACCTAAGTGTCCATCAGCAGATGAATAAAGAAAATGTGGTACATATATACAATGAAGTACTATTCAGCCATAAAAAAGAATGAGTTCCTGTCATTTGCAACAACGTAGATGAAACTGGTGGTCATTACATTAAGTGAAATAAGCTAGTCACAGAAATACAAACATTGCATTTTCTCACTTATTTGTGGGATCTATGAATCAAAACAAGTGAACTAGTGGAGTCAGAGAGAAGAGGATGGTTACTAGAGACTAGGAAAGATAGTGGGGAGTGTGATAGAGGTGGAGATGGTTAATGGCCACAAAAAAAAAATAGAAAAAAAGAAAAATAAGACCTAGTATTTGATAGCGCAAGAGGGTGACTATAGTCAGTAACAGTTTAATTGTATATTTAAAAACAACTATAGAGTATAATTGGATTGCTGGTAACATAAAGGATAAATGCTTTAGGGTGTAGATATCCCATTTTCTATGATGTGATTATTATACATTGCATGCCTGTATCAAAATCTTATATACCCCATAAATATATACACCTACTATGTACCCACAAAAAAGTTAAATTTAAAAAAAAGTTTCAGTAACTTGCCTAGGGTCACACAGTTAGTATGTGACAGAACCATGTGCCAACTTAGGAAGTCCAGCCCCATAGCTGGTGTTCTTAATCACTGTTACATATGCCTCAAAATGGGCCTTTGCATCAAGAAAGTCACCATCTACTTGTGGAAACAAAACAGATATAAACAAATGTAAACAGAAAATCCAATGAAAAACAATAGCATAATGCAGTTTATATCAACTGGTAAATAAATGTTAGAAAGAAAAAAAACAACGGAATTTCAGAGGAAGGAAGGGCACAATGAGTGCGGTCAGGGAAGACTCTTGGAAGAAACAAACCTGAAGTAGAACCTGAAGGATGTACATGATGTTGACAGATTTGGTGAAAGAGAAAGGTCAGTAAAGCTTTAGCAAGATTTCTACACAAAGGCTTAAGGGCAGAAACAGGCAGCCTGTGCAAACGGGACACTGGGTAAGGAAGAGTGACAGGTTACTTGGAATGGGCAGCAGGGGATCAGACTAAAATTTCAAAAACATTGTTGCATCCCATTTACCCTTCACGTAACCATACAATGACATCATTACCATCTCTGATGGGAAAACTGAAACTCAGATGAATGGCAGGTACAAAGTCAGTACAAAGCATGTGGAAGAACCAGGGCTTAAGCCCAGCTTCTCTGATTTCAAAGCTCCTAACTACCTGCCAGTAGCAGCCCAAGCCTCAGAATGAGGAAGGGAATGCCGGCAGCCACAGAGCATACACAGTGAGAAAACAGGATAAGGGAACACTTAAGAGACACAAATGGTGCTGTAAGGAGAATCAGTTGTCTAGGGTCATGTCAAAAGTCATGGGAAGAGAAAGCTTTAGCTACGGGATGATCAATAGTGTGTGCCACCTGCTGCAGAGAGGAAAGAGAAGGATGGAGTTAAGGCTCAGGCCTTTGGTGATTAGAGACTAGTAGTGACCAAGGGCTCAGGAAAGAAGACAGTTGGTGGAAGTGACTGATTATGGGCAAGAGGAGACTGCAGCAAGAGGCCTCTTGTTTGAGAAGTCTGTAGGTAGAGGCAGGAGAGGAACGGGACCTCAGCCTTTAGGGACAAGAGGATTACGGGTATAAACAAACATCATCTTCCATGCAAGGTAAAGGGAACTCTGGAAGGTTGGGGTTACTTGAGTCTTTGCATGACAGAGCATCTGAGGGCAGGCTACCTGAGACTCTAGAGCAGGCATCCTCAACCCCAGGGCCATGGACCAGTAATGGTCCACACAGCAGGAGGTGAGCAGTGGGCGAGCAAGTGAGGTTTCACCTGTATTTACAGCCACTCCCTATCACTCGCATTATCATCTAAGCTATACCTCTTGTGAGGTCAGCTGCGGCATTATATTCTCATAGGAGTGTAAACTGCACATGCGAGGGATCTAGGTTGACTGCTCACTATGAGAATCTAATGCCTGATGATCTAGTTTCCGTCTAGTTGCAGGAAAACAAGCTCAGAGATCCCACTGATTCTATGTTATGGTGAGGTGTATAATTATTTCATTATAGATTACAAAGTAATAATAATAGAAATCAACTGCACAATAAAGGTAATGTGCTTGAATCATCCCCAAACCATCCGCGCTCCCCAGTCCGTGGAAAAATTCTCTTCCATGAAACCTGTCCCTGATGCCTAAAAGATTGGGATCCTCTACTCTAGAGCATGCCAGGGGGAATGCTCAGAAGGGAATAGGTTGGAGGAGCAGGGAGGCACTGAATAGACTCCCATCCCTAAGGACTTCTGGACTACAAAATCCATGCAAATGTCAGGGGCCAGAGTCACCAGTGCAGATTTTCCATGGGGAGTTTGTCACTGAGGAGGGAGGAGTAGCTGCTTGTGGAAAGTGGCCCTCAGGGAGCACAAGCATGAAGCTTTGGAGCCTACCAGTACAAACACTGCTCACTGGCCTCCTCCACTCCTGTTCTGTTTTCCTTTGGCCCAACCACTCTTTTCTCAACTTCTCTAGGGCTAGAATCATGTCATCTTCATAAGCCGTTTCTCTGAAATAGCTCAGAGACATGATGGGGAATAGGGAGTTCAACTCCCTTCCCAGCATCAACCTTGTGCAAGAGTCTTGATGTGACAGAGGATCCCACAGGGCCAGAAGACTAAGAAAGAGGTCAGGCATCCCAGCTAAGGCCAGTAAGGGGACTACACCATGGGACAATGGAGTGAGAGTAGCCCTGAGAGCAAAAGGGGAGTAACAGAATGTCTGAGAAGGCACAGGAGGATGAGGAGTCTCTGCGGAGGGCTAGAATGAGTGAGTGGGAAGAATGGAAAAGGGGACAGGGCTTGTAATGTGTTACTAACATTGGCCATTGACTTTAAAAAGTGCACATGCATGCACACACTCACACACACACACACACACAGGAACTTGAAAGTCAGGAGGAAAGACATGTCACAGAGAAGGGAACTGAGTGTACTGGGGAGTGGGATCCTGTGCATTTGCGCCAGTATTTTCACAGACTGTGGACTTCTCAAAAGTTGGGATCATCTCTCGTACTCTTTGTCTGCCTAAGTCATAATGGAGACTGCATTTGGCAGGTTATTGGTAGGTTTCTGCTAATTAGTACACTGGTGACCATGATGGCAGCAATGGAACAAGACAAGGGGGAGAGCAAGGGGATGATACTGGGAGCCCGTGGAGGAGAGTCAGCCTCTTCTGAGAACGCAGGGGAGGATGAAATGGGGGAAGATGAGGGGCTGGTGTTGGCAATTACTCAGGGAAGCGGTGGTCTGCTTTTCTGCCATGGTGGCCAGGGGCCAGGAGCATAGGGAGAATTGGGAATGTCTTTACCCTCCTGAGGTCACTGTGCCAGGAAATTTGCAGCAGAGGGGTAAAAAAGGCCGCTGAAAAGGAAGCCCCCATAGAAGTACAGGCAGGACAAGTGGGGCAGGGCAGCTCTGCTGAGGCCAGTGTTTGAGGTTTTGTACTTAGATCCCCGGCAATGATCTGCAGTCCAGAGACAAGAACAGAAAAAGAACTGACCTGCGTGAACCCTGGGAGCCTTGTCCCTGCAAACAGATTGAAGCAACTGAACTTGAGATCCAGGTGGGCATGGGCCCACGATTGCAGGTGACAGCTAATGGGACCGCTGACGTGAAAAGACTGAGCAGTGCAGGTGCAGGTAAAGAGCAAGACAGGCTCAGTGGTGACGGGGAGCAAGAGAAGGCTGGGTTCTGAAGGAGCAGCTCCGCAGCAGCTTGCAGTGGCAGGCCAGGTGTGGCCCTGCTGCGGATCGGCAGCTTGTGTGAGTGGAGACCGCCTCAGCATGTGGGACACAAGTGGGCAGTTGAGTTTGGCAGGCTGACCTCCAAGGACAAAGCAGAGGAGCCTGCCACTGCACTGAGATGGTATGTGTTTCCATCAGTCTGAACCACTGAATTGAAGGGCCAGGGCCAGTGCCCAGTCATCTCTGTGTTCCCACACCTAGCATGACAGCCCTGCACACCAGGAAGTGAATGGTATTAGTTGAAAGAATGATCTCATTTGAGCCCCACAACAATCTTCTGATGTGCATAGGATTGCCTCCAATTTGCAGAGGAGTCTCCACAGAGAACTGGCTCTCCTCTAATGCTGCTCCTCCATCTGCTGTGAGGAAAAGGTGGTCCCGACAACAGACCATCAAAGTGGTTATTAAACTCTGCAATGACTCACCATGGAGGGTGGAGTTTCCTTCCCCTGGAGAATTTTAGGCTGAGGCTAGATAAGCACATGCAGAGGATGATTCAGACAAGATCCTGTGGTCAGGAGATGACCTAGGGAGCTATCCAACTCTGTGGGGACAAAGACGCTATTTCCTTAGAGGTTTGTTTTATTTTTCAACAAGAGTTAACATAATAGAATGAGCCGAACAGTGGGTGTTCCCATTTTGTTTCTGCTGTGTGAACTATAATACAGGCACACGCTCACACACACTGGGATGTAAAAGTAATGCCACCATCCCTGCTGCTGTCCTCAGGTGGGTCGAAGAGCCCCTCCTTAGAGATCAAGAGTGCAGCTGATAACGGGAACATCAGATAATCTTTTCAGAGCTGCCTACAGGGGCCTAAAAGCCCTCTGCACAGTCACACAGTAGGATGAACTCAATCTAAGGCTGGGGGAGCCCTAGGAGAACCTACTTGCCATGGAAAATACCCAGCAAGGGAAGGAGGTGCCTTTCTACAATGAAGCGGGAGGCTGGTGGGGCCACAGCAGATTAAGGACATTTGAGGAGAAATAAACGATGAGGGCCTTTTCAGCTCTCAGGAAAGAAATCAAGTTCCAACCCATGCATTTCAGGAAAAAAAAAAATCTTCCACTCTTGGCATCTAAAATACTCTTTATCCTCTTGGAAATAGAAACGGCTTTAGAAGAATTAGGGGAATGCTCGTTTTTCTTTTTCTTTCTTTCTTTCTTTCTTTCTTTCTTTCTTTCTTTTTTTGTGTGTGTATGTTTTTAAAAAGAGAAATGCAGAGCTTTTCATTTCCTGAAAGGCCTTTTAGCTGAGCATTTCCTTGTCCTCTCCACCTTCCTCCGGTGAATCACCCTTCCTCTGGGCTTCCAGCACCACGCACACACCTTCCTGGCTGTGGGAAGAAGGAGGCATTTCCAGCTCTGGCCTGTGCTGTGCACACCCATAGGTGTTGGCAAACTGTGGGAAGACAAAGACTAGTGGCTAAAGAGCTCTCTCCTCAATCAGAGGACAAAAGATAGAAGGATTGAAACGGTGGGTGTTCTACTTGCATTTCAGACTTCTCTTTTTCTTGAGAAGTTGAAAAAATAAAAATAAAAGGAGAAATGTTTTAAATTCACCAACTCCAAACTGGCAATAAATGCAGGCAAGAAAGGCCTGTGTGAAGGCTAACGGGTGGCCTGGGGGAAAACAGACTCTCCAGGGACTCCTCTGGCTGCTCATCAACACAGAGCCTGGAGTTCCAGGCTCCTCCTGGGAGCCTAAGAAAGTGTGTGGACTCCGGCCGGGCACGGTGGCTCATGCCTGTAATCCTAGCACTTTGGGAGGCCAAGGTGGACGGATCACAAGGTCAGGAGATCGAAACCATCCTGGCTAACATGGTCCCTACTAAAAACACAAAAAATTAGTTGGGTGGACGTGGTGGCACCTGTAGTCCCAGCTACTCAAGAGGCTCAGGAAGCAGAATCGCTTGAACCCAGGAGGCAGAGGTTGCAGTGAGCCGAGATTGCTCCACTGCATTCCAGCCTGGGCAACAGAGTGAGGCTCTATCTCAAACAAAAAACAAAACAAAAAAAAGAGTGCAGACTCCTTTAAGGCCTTTCCAGACTGCAGTACCTTCTCAGGTTACATCATCCCTGGTCTTCTTCGGTTTCCTTCCTCATTACTCACAGAAGCCTGTTTTCCACTCTGCACTCTGCTTTCCTTTCCAGAGCAATTATTCTTAGCATTGACTGTGTGGTACAGAATTCAGAGGAGTCCCTTACATTGAGAAGCTTCCATTTCTCATTTTTTCCACCTTCTGAGTTCAGACAAGACCAGAGGTTCTTAGGCCTGGCTGCACATCAGAATCACCTGGGAGCTTTAAAAATATCCTCAGGCCTCACCCAGACCTCTTAAATCGATAAAAAGAGTACCTACCTCACCCCTAAACCCCAGTATTAGGGTGTTTTTTAATTTCCCCAGGTGATTCCAATATGATTGTAAATTAGGAAGGCTAGCTCTTCATCAGATTCTCATTGATCATTCTCTGAAGAAATTACGCCCCTAAATGGACAAAATGCCCCAATCAAAAGACACAGACAGGCAAATTGGATAAAAAGCTAAAATCCATCGGTATGCTGTATCTAGACCCATCTCACATGCAAGGATACACAGAGACTCAAAACAGAGTGATGGAGGAAGACATACCATTCAAATGGAGAGGAAAAAAAAAAAAAAGAAAAGAAAAAGCAAGCTGCAATTTCCTTTTTCATCTCTGATAAAACAGACTTTAAAGCAACAAGACCATAAGAAACAAAGAGGGACATTACGTGGTGGTGAAAGGATCAATACAACAAGAAGAGCTAACGATCCTAAATATATAGGCACCCAATACAGGAACACCCAGATACATAAGGCAGGTTCTTAATGACTTACAAAGAGACTTAGACTCCCACACAATAATAGTGGGAGACTTTAACATTACACTGTCAATATTAGACA